>CM021107.1:635920354-636050854 GCA_007115665.2 Sequoiadendron giganteum
TGGCTCAAAATTTTCAACAAATGAAGTCATTGGTGCAAATTTTACCTCATTGCGAGCCATGTTGCGAGTCCTTGGACCTATAGTGGAAGTGTCTAGAACTCCATCTATCTTTGCATCTCGAATGGTACTAGTGTACCACTTTGGTAAAGGTTTTGTGACATTGGTGGGTTTTGATTGATTATCAACGTTCCCATCATTTTTACCATCCATGTTGAACATAGGAGCACCATCTGTAGAAGGTGATGAAGTAGGAGGAGAACTAGACTCACTCTTCTCATCAAATAATTACATCCCTACTAATGCAAATCTTCTTTGTATTGGGATCCATGAGGTGATATGCCTTGGATTCATTACTACATCCAAGAAGAATACATTGCATTGACTTTTCATCTAGCTTCTTCCTTTTTTGTTTAGGAATATGCATATAGGCAGTGCATCCAAAAATACGAAGATGTGAGTTAGAAGGCTTTACCCCTGTCCATGCTTCTTCTGGAGTGATGCCATCAAGGGCTTTGGTTGGTGCACGATTCAAAAGATAAACTATTGTGTGAACAACTTCAACCCAATATGCACGCTCTAGTTGAGAATATTTCAACATACTACGAACCATCTCCACAATGATGCAGTTTCTCCTTTCAGCAACTCCATTTTGCTGAGATGTGTATAATGCAGTCATTTGATGTTGAATGCCATTTTCCTTCAAATATGTGGAGAATTATGTGTTGGTCTATTCCCCCCTCGATCTGAGCGGAGGACATGAATACGATGATTCGTATATTTCTCCACAAGAGTGCGAAACTCTTTGAAGTAGGCATAAGCTTCATCTTTATGCTACAAACAATAGACCCACATTTTCCTTGTGTGATCATCATCAAAAAGTTGAAAGTACCTGTATCCATTGTGACTAGGGGGCATAGGACCACACATATCGATATGCACCAGTTGCAAGGGGTGGTTGGCACAATGCTCACTAGGATAGAATAGTGTCTGATGGTGTTTTCTAGCAATACAACTAGAACAAATAACACTCAACTTCTCAAGTGAGGGAAGCCCTTTGAACATGATTTTTTGACTGAGTTTCAACAAGTAACTAGTGCTCAAGTGACCGAAACTATGATGCCAAAGCATTGAAATATCATTGTCCTTAGTCACTAAGGCCTGATTATTAACAATTGTGTAAAGCCTAAATATTCTACCAACTTCAGTAGCACTAGCAATAATCTTTGAATTTTCAGATTATCTTTGATAAGACATATCTTTTTATCATGATTTGTATCAAACTCAATCCTTAGATTATGATCAAGAAACTGATTAACAGAAAGAAGATTCTTGGTAAGTCCTGGCACGTACAAAACATTAATAAGTCTACAACTATGTATGCCAAACTTCAAAGAAATGTCACCAATACCTTTGATGTGGTGGACGGTGTCATCTCCAAGAGTGACTGTACCATGATGAGGTTTCAATGTGACAAACCGCTCCTTCTGTCCAGTCATGTGCTTGGTATCACCTGAGTCCGCATACCATGTTGAGGTTGATTGTGAACCATCTTTTGAAGTGTGAGCGAAAAGTGTATTCCTCATTTGAAGAATCTTCTACTTCAACAACATTGCTTTGTTGTTTTTGTTTCTTCTGCTCCCATCGTGTCCGGTCACTTTGAAATGACTTCATTAGAGGTGGTTTAGATGGCCCTCAGTTGAATGAGTTATACCAATAATTTTTCACATTATGTCCAACTCTTTCACATATTGGACACTTCTTCTGAGGTCTCGATGTATTACTTGGTTTGGGAAATCTACTGAATTACTGCATAGGCTTCTTGTCTTCATGACATGTGATCATTGCATGATCCTCCTCCTCATGTTCTTTCCTTAGAGACTCTTCTTTCTGCAAAAGATTCACTAACTTCTCAAAAGTGGGGGTTGTCTTGGTGACATTCAAAGTTGTCACAAAGACCTTGTATCTAGACGGTTGTGCCCAAAGAATAATAGGCACTAAAACTACATCATCAATTGTTTCCCCCAATGCTTGTAGGGAAGCCCTCAACTCAACAATCCTCTTGAGGAAGGATTCTAATTGTTCTCCATTCTTCATTTTTCAGGCTGTGTAGCTGACTTTGCAAATTTAGGATCTGATTCTGATTCTTTGCCTCATATGCCATCTTGAGTTTGTCCCATGCATCTTTGGCTGTGGACGAGTTGTGGATAAAGGGTTGAACATCATTAGACACACTGAAAAAAATGATCAACTTTGCCTTTCTGTCGACTTGATCGAATTTATTTTGCTCATCAAGATTTGTTTTATGTCGTGTTGTGGTGCCACTAACCACACCCCAAACTTCCTCAAACTCAAGTTGAGTTTTAAGTTTGGTCTTTCAGGCGGAATAATTGTTTCCACGTAGCAATTATAAATATGGAAGAAGAAATTTAGGAGAACTTCTTGTCATTGTGTTAAAGAAGGAAGAAAAATAACACCCCCTTAAAGAGTTGAGAATTACTCACTTTGTTTCAAAACATAGGATGACATTTTTGCCTGGTTGTGAACTTTCATAAATGAAATTTTATACTTGATAGATTCCTATTTGGCTTAATAACATACAGACCCTATGCACGAAGATAGACAATGAAACTAATATTGACAATAGGTAGAATGCATGCTCAGACCTAAGTAAGAAATGATTTTTTTTTTCAAAATGAATTGTTTCTAAAATACAAATGATTAAATGCTAGGACTAAAAGAGACTCTATTATGGAATTCCCCTGCATTTGAGAGACTCTAAAATAAAAATATTACAAATCTGCCTGTCAAACACCGGACCTTTGTAAAATGGATTATACTTGTATTTATGCAATACCCGATTGAACGTGGATAAATCAATCAACAAGCTCTGCTAGTTCCGCTTTTCTAAGAACTAGAGTGAAAGCTTTGAGTCGATGGGAACATAAAAGAGATCCTGCAAAGCAAAGAACACTTCCACCAACAAAGTGCATAAGGACGCTAAAATAAAAAATATTGTACAGATCTGTCTGCATGGGAAATGAGACGCTACCACAAAACAATACACCTTCCAAGAAGGATGCTGAGCCAAAATGGAAGCACTTTCCGTTGCAGAGCACGATAGAAATACATACAACCAAAATCACTGCATATCTATAGTGAATAATTTACCCACCAATTTCAACTAGCAATATCGGTCCAAGCTTCACAAAGGCCAATCTACAGTGAATAACCAGCCCGCCACGCAAAATATCAGTTTCGATCCAAACACATAATATGTCAAGCAAGCCGCCCTTGGTACAAGATGTCGACCAATGATGAATGAAGCCCCAGATAAAGAGCCTTCAAAACACGGTCTGCTAACCACAAATCAGTGGTATCACAAAAACATGAGCTCAACAAACATTATCGCAAATATTTCTGGCCACCATATGATCTCACAGTCTATGTGAACTCACTACATAGTTGACTGGAGAAAATAGCTCCACGCAAGGAATAAGCCCTACTTGAAAAGGCTGATCGGAAGAATGATGGCCGATGAAATAATAAAACGCGTTGTAAGCAAATAGACTCGACAGTGACAACCGGTCAAAGGAATCATCTGGTCCTCCACGGAAAGATATGTGCAAAATAAACTGAAAAAATATTTTACTGGAAATAATGAAGCAATAGAATAGGCGTGGTTAACTCCTATCGAGGTGAATGACCCGAAGGCATTTCCAACCCACATAATAGGCAGAAGATCTATATCGCTCTCATTTCATATCAAAGATTATTAAACACAATCAAATATAATCATTATTCCCTTCTTCTTTATCAATATGAGTTACAAATATATAGGCTAGATAATGGTAACCGTGTGCTTTAAAATAACACTTATGGGTTTAACCAAATAACAAATTATAGCCTAAACAAACTATAACAAACTAACAAATAATAAACAAACAAACCATATAGGTGACAATGATGGAATATCCAACATGTTTACTGATGCAAATTGGGCATGTAGTATAGTTGACCAGCAGAGCACTTCAGGGTGTAGTTTCAGTTTGGGATCAGGAGCAATCTCTTGGTACAACAGGAAACCAAATTCAGTTGCACTAAGTTATGCGGAGGTTGAGTATATGGCAACCATTATGGCTACATGTGAGACTATTTGGCTTCGAAAACTTCTAGCTGGGCTCTTTGATAAGGAGCTAGGTCATATAGTTATTTACTGTGATAATCAAAGTTGTATCAAACTCTTTGAGAATCCGGTGTTTCATGACAAGTCAAAGCACATTGAGATCAAGTACCACTTCATCAGAGGTTGTGCGGAGAAGGGGACAGTGAAGCTCCAGTACATTCCTACAGACGAATAGATAGCGGGTATTCTAACCAAGGCCTTGATGAAGAGTAAGTTTGAATTCTTCAAGGATAAGTTGGGTGTTGTGCAAAACACTTTCTTCGCTAAGAGGGAGTGTTGATTTTTGTAGCTCGAAAGGTGGAATGTGGAGTTGCCTTAAAGCAACTTGAGTTGGATTTTCAACAACAATAGGATTTTTTATTTATTCTTAGAATGTTTCCGAGTTTGTGAGGTTATTTATTCTTAGAATGTTTTCGGGTTTGTGAGGTCGAGATAAAATCGAGAGTGATTTTATGTGTGAGTAAGCCAAGTAATGTAAGAAAAGTTTATTTTCTTGCACATTGATGTAAATCAATAGGACTCTATATATGTAAGATTGTTGTAGCAAACTTGTATTGTATTCTAGAAGAAAAGTTTGTTGTTAGGCTGAATAGAAGATCCAACCTTTGCAGGTTTTTCCCCACATTAGGGTTTCCTGGGTATATATGTGTTATTGTCTATTTGTGATTGGTTTCTTGTTATTTTTGCTTCCGTTGTTATTAACTGTTAATTAACTCAGTTGTATTAATTGTTATAAATCATATTTATTTTCTATGATTTTATTGTGCAATTAATTTGTTGTTGGGTTATAAGAAATTTAACAAATTTCAGTCTCATCAAACAACCTCGACAAATGAACAAACAACAAAAATAATACTTTGCTCAATAGACTTAAAACTTGACAACATAAGGCACTAATGATGACTACACTTCACTTTACTCACAATAAATGAGAACTCGCAAATAATAAATGCAAATGTACTGCTTAAAACGCCACGCGTCCCCACAAAGAGTGCATGCGAAGACACTAGTATACCAACCAACTCATGAAATATTTCTGATAACATAGCTCCCTACAACAAATATTATTTAAAAACAAATTAGAAAATGACAAAACCATGAGGAAAATACCAACAACCAATCACAAAATTGCAAAAAAAATCGATAATTAGTTTTTAATAAATATTTCCCACAACATCAACAAAACTTTACAAAAAAATTTTGGACACGATTCCCGATGAGAGATCAAATTAGTTCCCCGTCTATAAAGGAGGAACTAAAAAGTGCTACAAGCTAAATGTGTAATATTCAAGAAAAGGAATGAGTATGGGTAATGGGTATGGAAATTTCCATTATAATTATTACAATTATAGACAAAATGCCTTATGCAAGATGCATTATTTTCGATTTGAACATACCCTAGAACCTCAAAATCTAGACTCGCGAATAAAGTTGTATCGTAGGAAAATTTAAGCATCCACTCAATTAACATCAAGAGAATCCCATTTCCTCGACCGAGTTTCTCATGTAGTCCTTTTAGTCTTCAGTTTCGTGTATTTTCATCTCTTCAACCAGTTCCATGGCTCTCCTTCGAAAGTGTTTTCTACATAATCCAATTCAAAAAACCTTTTTATCTGCACGTTACGCTTCACACATCTTCAGAAGATTGCACTACTTCAATCCCGTTCTCTGCAACTCTACCATACACATTGAGCCCTGCAGGTTGGAAGACGAGCTTGACCAAAACAGCACAGGTAATCAGCACCGCTCACATGTTTTTAAGTTCTAAAGAACAAAAGCACACATGTTATTAACATCCATATGGTATTTTGTTCACAACATAGGCATAAACACAGCTATCATTTTTGTTAGCAACAACTGTTTTTCATTAACAGCCCATCTTTGTTTTTCTTCACAACGGAAGCAATAACAAATCTATCAACACAGTCACATATTTTTGTAATTCACAAGAGAAGCAAAAATACAAATCATAAACACCCAGTTTTTTTTCAACTCACATCAGAGGCCAAAACATAGATTTCATCAACACCCACACGCTTTTTACATTACAGAGGAAGAAGAAACAACATTATGTTTTGACATTTCAATACCAATTTTGGATGTAAAATATTTCAGACATTGCCCAGAAATTGGAATTTGATAACGGGGCTTACTTGGGAAAGGAAAATTGGAGTTCAGCTTCATACAGAGGAGGAAGAGTTCAAAGAATGCGGGATGCCCAGATTAATTCAGGTAGGCATTTCTTAATGTAAAATTTTTAAGTTTTAAACTGTTCATTGAAGATTTGAGAAAAAAATATCAAAATATGAGAAATACAATCAGGATCTGCTTAAAGTTTGGGTTCCTCGTAAGGCTTGTTTGTGCCTATTTTTTTAGAGTATATTTTGTTTGGAATTGACACAAGTCTGTTAAATAAACCACTGCTTGTCAACGTTCATCTGTTGATTATCGGTGGCTGAATGATGCTTATAATTACGTACAATCCCTGGAAATCCAGTGTATACCCCTTGTTGAGCATTGAAGTTGGGCCTCTTAGTAAGTACAAGCCAGTGTTTGAACTCTAAGCCTCACCAGCTCAAAATCAAAATATCATTCCTGGTGTGATTCACTTTATGTACAGTAGTACAAAATCAACTTTTTGATAGGTAATTTGAAAAAGGGTTGTCACTGGGTTCCCACCCCTAAACAGAAAGAAGTAAAATAGTGAACATTAAATGAAATCATTGCTGTGATAATGACTAACATAATACTATAAATGAGCTGTTGTACCATGGTCCACATACATTATCACCATAAACCATAAAGATTCCAAGACAATGAAAGCCAAGATGAAGAACAGCTGAAATATCTTCCTTACGAGATCCCAGGAATCGATCGATAGAATTACACCACTTAACTCTTGCTGGGACAGGCTGCAGATCTGAGATTCTGTCCCAGAAGTAGCTTTAAACAGTCACACCTAGTACCACTTGACCCATGACCTTTTACTTCACCCTTGCTCATACATCAAATTTCTGTATCTCAAACAAATATTTGGATGGTCTTATTCAGTTCTCTTACATCATCAGCACAATCCATATGGCAATCATTTGTTTTGGTTGCATACTATTCTATTTTAATTTGAATGTTTTCTTCTGGGAAGCTTAGCATCTAAGAGGAGATCATAATCCCCTCATCCACAGATTTTATCGATCATTGTAGTACAGGCAGTCTTGGAATTAATTGGATGTTGAATTCAAAATATCTTCTGACTGAATGGCTAAGCCCATGTTCAATGTGGATCTGGTCTGTCCATGTTCAATGAGAAGTAGTCTCAGTGTCTGCATATTGTTGGATATGCACAAAATTGTTTTGATGTGAAAGTCACATAGATTTTATGAGATGCAATTGGCAAGAGTAGAGGCAGATTCTCCTTTCTATGCTGTTTCCAGCAAATCTCTGTAATATCCCCAAATAGGATACTAAAAAGAAACAATGATTTTTTGAAACCTAGGGCATGAAACTAGTAACAAATTTCTTCACAAACTAGGGCATAAATCTGAATTTTATTTGCATTAAAGTAGTTCCAAACAAACTCAAAAATTCTGATCAGATTTAATAAAAAATTCTGAATATTACTATGCTTAGAAAAATGCCATTTCAAACTCTTATAACTGCCCAAAAATTTTCAGAATTAAATATCAGACATTTCCATAAAATAAATATGGATTTCATACCAAAAATGTTCCAGAATTAGGTTAGAATATTTTCTAACCCTAGCTGTCCATCCAAAAGTGATGCTGGACGCTCAAAATGACTATCTTTAAGTCTAAATTGTTGCCCTTCAACTGTCGTCCTGAAAAAAATCAGAAATGAATGATTTGCAGCAGTGAACACCTTCAAATCTGATTAACCAGCACTGATAACCTTGTAATTTTGGCCTCCAGACTTGATAAAACCTTGCAGCCTTCAAAAAACAACGTGCTAGGGTTTCACAAACCGAAGTTCTTCCACTGAAACACACTCTTCTGACTAGGGAGAGCCCGTATGTCTCACCGAAACCAAGGATACTTAAGGGTTTCAATTCTCAAGCTAAGTTGCAACAGCAATAAGCAAAAAACTTCATCACACAATGCCTCCAAATGAGCCCTTTAGGGTGTATATAACAACTCATAACCATATGATTTAATCTCCATACTTCATCTTAACATCTTTAATCCAAAGGCTCACATTAAAACGCTAAAATATGTTCTTATCTTCTCCTAGAAGCTGGCCTTTTAGGCTAATTAACACATGTTTTAAAGATGTCACTTAAGTACATAAAAAGGGGACAACTTAAGTCCTTTGGCTAGGCATCACTTGAAGTTGCCTAAAAAGACATGCCCAACATAAAATAACTTAAGTTCTCTTAAAATAACTTAAGTTCACTTGAGTTGCATCAAAAGATGTGCACTCAACTTAAAATTAGAATTAAGAACAAGCTAAGGACTTCATTTCTTACCCAATAATATTCTACGTCCTCTTCCTCTTGGGTAAACCAAGGAAAGGACAACTAATCTGCTGCTAATCATCTTAATCTGAGTTGGGGACATTACAATCCTCCCCACCCAAAGAATGCTTGTCCTCAAGCTTTGAAGGCTTGGATGCTTAAGAATCTCCTCTCCTTTCCATGTTGCATCCTCCTAAGGCAAGCTTTTCCATTTGATAAGATATTCAAAAATTATCTTATACCTCAACCTTTTCTCCCTTGCTTGTGAAATTGTTTATGAAATAAGTATCAATTTACCCTCTTCATCCATGGGAGGCAATTCCGTAGAAGGTGTTACATGCTGTCCAAGTGCCTTTTTGAGACATGACACATGGAATACATTGTGGATCTTGCTTGTAGATGGCAGTTCCAGCTCATATGCTACTTCACCAATTCTCTTAGTTACCTTGAAAGGCCCATAAAATATAGGTTTAAGCTTTTTCACCTCATATATCTTCAAGGAAGATTGTCTATAAGGTTGAAGACGCACAAATACCAAGTCTCCCACCTCAAAAGACCTCTCAACTCTATGGTGATCAACATATTTCTTTTGCTGTCCCTGTGCAATCTGAATATTCTCTTTGAGTGCTTTGAGGATGTCTTGATTTTCTTTCGTCCACTCAAGAGCTTTTGGAGCTCTGGAATCAGAAAAAACCAAATCTACAAATGTAGATGCCTCATAGCCATACAAAGCTTTGAAAGGAATCATGCCAATGCTCATGTGATACGTAGTGTTGTAACAAAATTCTGCCAAATGTAACCATTTTGCCCATGCTTTTTGCTGTCCTGAAACATAGTTCCTCAAATAACCTTCAAGCCACTTATTTACAATTTTAGTTTGACCTTCCGTTTGAGGATGATAACTAGTGCTATGATCAAGTTCTGTTCCAGCCAACTTCATCAATTCCTGCCAAAAAGTGCTGATGAATATGCGGTCTCTATCACTTACAATCCTCTTTGGTACTCCATGAAGTCTGAAAATTTGCTCAAAAAACAAACCAGCAACTTGTGGTGTTTTAAATTCGAAAGGCATAGGCATAAAATGAGCATATTTAGTAAGTCTATCCACCACAACAAAAATACGGTCCTTACCATTCACCTTAGGGAGCCCCGTAATAAAATCCATCGATATTTGCTCCCATTTCTGATTAGGAATAGGAAGTGGTTGTAGTAGCTCTGCTGGAAAAGAAACTTCAGCTTTGTTTCTTTGGCACTCTAGACATTCCCTTACATGTTTAAGAACATCATCCTGCATACCCTTCCATGAAAATCTTTCACGAATGTACTTGTATGTCTTCAAATAACCAGGATGACAAGCAAGCTGACTGTTATGAACAGCAATAAGAATCTTATGCTTTAGCTTACTTTTAGGCACTAAGTAGATTCTATCCTTGTAATAGATGATGTCATTCAACACTGTATATCTTTCATCATCAACTTTACCATCTAAAATATCACAAGCATGCTGATTCTTTGAATATTCAGTTAGTATGTGATCCTTCCAAGTAGCTGAAATTTCTGAGAGTGAGCAAAATGTAGGATTTCTAGACAATGCATCAGCAACAACATTATTTTTCCCTTTGACAAATTCAATGTCAAAATCATACCCTTGTAGCTTACTTACCCAACATTGTTGTCTCTTATTTCGGCCTTTTGCTCCATGAGATACTTGAGGCTATTATGATCAATCCTCACTATAAACTTGCTGCCCACAAGTTATTTGCCTAATATTTTCCAGTGCATGCATGATTGCCAACATTTCCATCATATGTAGAGAACCTCCTTTCAATTTCATTCAATTTTTGGCTTTCATAAGCAATGGGATGCTTGTCTTGCATCAAAACAGCCTCAATACCAATACTAGATGCATCACATTCAAGCACAAAGGGTTTAGAGAAATCCGGTAAAGCCAAAACAAGACAAGTACTCATACCTTTTTAAGATGATCCATGATTCTTTGAGTCTCATCTGTCCACCTGAAAGCATCCTTCTTGGTCAAATCTGTCAAAGGAGCAGTTAATGAAGAAAACCCCTTCACAAACTATCTATAGTATGTGCATAGACCAACAAAACCCCTCAATTGTGATACGTTCTTGGGTGGTGGCCAGTCAAGTATAGCTTGAATCTTCTCTCTATGTACCTTCACCATTCCCAATGACATATCTTAGGTACAATAGCTCAGTCATACCAAACTCACACTTAGAGGCTTTTGCAAAAAGAGAATTAGTTGCTAAGATACTCAATACCTCATCAAGGTGCCGAAGATGCTCTTCCCACGTCTTGCTATATACTAAGATGTCATCAAAGAAAACCAACACGAATTTCCTCAACTACTTATTGAACACATGATTTATGCAAGACTGAAAAGTAGCTAGAGCATTTGATAATCCAAAGGGCATCACCAAATACTCAAAATCTCCATAGTGACACCTGATAGTTGTTTTGTGTACATCCTGCTCTCGAACTCAAATTTGATGGTATCCTGAACGAGGATCTATTTTGGAAAAATAGATCGCTCCATGTAGCTTATCCAACAACTCATCAATATGCGGAATAGGATACTTATTCTTGATGGTCTTCTTGTTAAGTGCACGATAATCTATGCACATCCTTCTTCACCAAAACAATAGAGGAAGTGAATGGACTAGAGCTAGGCTGTATATGTCCTGCATCCAACAATTCCCGAATAGTCTTCTCAATCCCATCCTTGAATCGTTTAGGATGACAATAGGGATCCGTAACCACTAGTTTTCTGTCCACAAGCTCAATGACATGCTCAAATCTATGATCCGGAGGTAGTCCATGTGGTAAATCTGAAAACACCAAACTGTGCTTGTCCATCATGCCCTGTATGTCCACATGATTTCTACGTTGTCCTATATTTGAAGGCTTCTCTGAAATAAAACACTGCACTGCCCACTCAACCTTTGAATGCTGAAAAATTCTCTCCATCCTCTTGGCTGAAATAACTCTAGGTGCCTTTGAAGATAAGCCTCATAACACCACCTTCTTACCATCTGCAATAAAACTCAATTGCGTAGTTTTAAAGTCTGTGACATATGGACTTATGGAATGCAACCACTGAACACCCAAAGCAACATCGGTATCCTCAATGTCAATCACATAGAAATCATCAATAAGGGTGTAGTTGCCCAAAGACATACTCAATTGTGGCACAAAATTAACACAACACAATGTGCCATTCGCTGTCTTCACTCAGAAGCCATCATGCTCTTCAACTTTCAAACCCTGCTTCTTCACATAGGACGCATCAATGAAGTTGTGGGTGGCCCCACTATCAATCAATACAATAACTCGTTGTCCTTGTATGACGCCCTTGACTCTAAAGGCGTTATAATGAGGAGTAGTAGAGAGAGTTGCAGAGAGTTGCAATTGCACCCTCCATTTGTGTCGAGTCCTCTTGATGCTCATCTGCACTTGACTCTCCATCTAGCTGCTTCTGTTGCTCATCATGAACCTGGGTCTCTTCCCACTCATCATCACTAGGCTCCTCGAAGACCTCAATCCAATGGGCTTTGCCTCCATTCTTATGGTAGAATTTTGTACTTGACATAAATAATTAAATAAATTAATTAACATGCTATTGTTAATTTAATAAATAAATTTGGTTTTGGAAGTTATATTCCCGTAATTAGTTTCATACGGGAATAATGGCCTTATAAAGCCAATACTATGTAATAGATTTTGGTGTAATGTGAATGACTGAATTTTAATTTGAGAGCAATCTCATTTTTTTTCTCTCATTTCAATATGGTATCAGAGCTGGTTTCTTTTTGGACCTCTCTCTAATCACTTTCAATTCATTTGTTTATTTCTCACATCGGTGTTTACATTGGTACTGCAGTGAAAACTGCAACTGCTATTGTTCTCTACCATTCTTGCATTTGTCAACAGGTGAGCAATGTAGACCATGTGCAAAACCCTTTTTGACTCCATTATTCATCTGCATTTCTTCTCTTTCTCTTTGCCGTGTTCATTCTTGCCATTGTTTAACACTTCACTCTGTTCATTGTTGTCATTTCAATAGAGGAAGCCTTAGTTTAAAGATTAAACTTAAAAAAAATAAAAATTATAGGGGAAGCTGAATAGGCTGCGCCCACTTGATTTGGCATTTGAATTTGCAAACAACAGGCTGCGTGGGGCTGAGAGGAGGAGAGTGCACAAGGAAAGGAGTGGAAGCTGTAAAGAGGAAAGGCAGCGATAACATATGCCTAGGCTACGCATGAAACAATTTTTAGATGAATTTTGTTTGAAAAGACAAGAGAAGAGGGCGTGTTGAACCAAGTGAATAAGGTGACTGTTAAGGCGTTCTGAAAAGAGGCGTTTAGGGCACAATTTTCTTTATGAGTTTTTCCTTTTATTTCTGAAAAATAAAGGTGTGGGGAATATTGGAGATATATTTTTAAGAACACATTTTATTCAACACAAAATGGATAATTTAAGCCTTTATGAAAAGTTTGATGGAAATGATTTTCACAGTTGGCATATACAGATACAATTATTGTTAATTGAAAGAGATCTTTGGGAAATTGTCGACGGTACGGTGACAAAGCCAACAATTGCAGATGAACTTCAAAAATGGAAGGTAAAAAATAAGAAAGCATTGACTATAATTGGTCTCGGTTTATCTAAACCTTATTTACATTATGTAGATTTGAAAAAATCTTCTAAGGACATCTGAGAAACATTGAATACTTTGTTTGGATATAAAGCTGATAGTGCAAAAATAACTATAAAACAAAAGTTGTATGGATTGAAAATGGAAGAAGGTGAAGATATAGTGTCTCACATCAGTAAATTTCGTTCCTTGATAAGTCAATTGGCTGGTATAAATGAAGAAATAAAGGAAATGATACAAAAGCCATACTTTTAAATAGTATGCCAAATAGTACAACTCACAAGGTATTCACCTTAAGCAAAAACAAAAAATCAAAAACATATGATGAAGTTCAAACATGCAAGTGGCACATGTTTCTATTGTAAAAAGATAGGACATGTAGTATTGAATTGCAAACAAAGAGCATGGGAACTTCTTGATGGAAAGTTGCAAGATAACGCTTTGATAATTGAAAGAAAGGACCACACTTCCAAATGATTAAGAAATTCCACATCAAAGTGACGAAGAATATTTGTACTAATTTCTAGTTTTTCTCTATGTCAGTACTAAGGGGGGATGTTAGAATTTAGTACTTGACATAAATAGTTAAATAAATAAATTAACATGCTATTGTTAATTTAATAAATAAATTTGGTTTTGGAAGTTATATTCCCGAAATTAGTTTCATACGGGAATAATGGCCTTATAAAGCCAATACTATGTAGATTTTGGTGTAATGTGAATGATTGAATTTTAATTTGAGAGCAATCTCATTTTTTCTCTCATTTCAATATCTTACACCTATGTGCAGGGGTCCAAGGCTCACGACAATCATAGCAAAGCTTCTTCCTTCTCAACTCTTCCCTCACTTCACGAGATGGCCCACTAACTGGCTTGGATATCCCATCCGTTGGTCTAGTATACTCTGGTTTCTTGTCCTTCTATGGCCAATTCTACAGTGAGGATTTTTGCGGAAACGTACTAGGAAACCTAACCTGTGGTGTAGATAACTCCATATTCTTTACACGCTTAATAGCATTCTGCAAGGATGGTGGATCAAAAGCTTTGACCCAACCCTTGAGAGGTTCTGACAAGCCCTCTATAAACCAAGAAATCAACCTCTTCTCGGACACATCAAAAAACATAACTGATATTCGCTAAAACTTTGAAATATATGTATCAAGTGCCCCAACCTATCTCAATTGAGCCAACTCCTTGGAGTGTGCCTCTGAATCCTTATGGTCAAACCGTTCTATCTGTTAGTGTTTCTTAGATCAGATTAAACAATGAAAGCACTTAATAGAATTGCAACACATAAGACAATGAACACACAAAGATACCTTGGGAAAACCCTCCTCTGAGGGAGAAAAACCCAACAAATATATATCACTTATATATATAGAACAATGGCAGAAATCTGCTTACAACTCAGGCCCAACAATGGCCAATAATGAATGTAATGAGGTCGCACCTCTCCTAGATGCACAAGATACAAATGAATATGTTCTTCCTTGAAATCGGACCTGCTGCTATAAAGTGCAAATTCTGCTCTTGAAGATAGATGCGAACTTGCTTTAGTCGAATGTATTACAAAGACAAAAATGACCTTGTACTTATACAACACAAGGTGCCTCTTCACTTAGGTCGGCCTCTTTCGGAGAACATAATAAAAGATAAAATACAAATGAGGTCGGCCCAAACAATAATAGATAAATGCGAATCAATAGGGTCGTCCCTTTATTCATTTATGTTTATTGTTTGATATAAATTAAATAGCCGAATGGCTATACATTTAATTTGCTCTTTCTTCTTGGAGTTCGTGCAATGAAGTGCAGACCATAGCTGCTATAACATCAACACTCCCTCTCAGCTAGGGATGAACTTCCACCTGCACAAGACACATCATATCAGAATGAAAACAAAATAGAATATCACCTCAATGTGATATCCACCATTGTGGCTACCTCCACAGATGGTAAGAACAAGTGCTCATAACTTAATGTGATGTTGTCACCTCAATGTGACTTTCACCATGGCTCTCCCAGAGGGTGATACACAAGCACAAATAAAATCATCACGGATTCCCTCACGTGATGCTGTCATGGAGTCACACACATGACATCCACCATGGCTCTCCCAGAGGGTGGAAACAAGGGCTTTCACCTCAAATCTCTCTCAATAGAGAATTGCATTATCAAGGGCTTTCACCTCAACTCTCTCTCAGTAGAGAATTGCATTATCAAATAAGGATCACTGATATTGAGACTCTTTCTCAGTTAAGGTTGCATTCTCCACCATACCAAGTTTCTCTCGGAAGTACACAAACTTAATCCTGGTGAGAGGCTTGGTGAGAATGTTTGCCGTTTGCTCTTCAGTGCTGATATACCTCAACTGTATAGCTTTCCTTTGTACCATATCTCTAATATAGTGGTACTTGATCTCAACATGTTTTGTTCTGTCATGAAACACGGGATTGACAGAAAGCTTTACATAGCTTTGATTATCACAGTGTATGATAGTAGGCTCCATTGATTGTCCAAACAAACCTGCAAGGAGCTTACGAAGCCACACTGCCTCACGAGCTACCACACAAGCTGCTATATATTCTGCCTCAGTTGTACTCAAGGCCACTGAAGACTGTTTCCTGCTACACCAAGAAATCATAGCAGTCCCCAAACTGAAGCAACAACCAGAAGTACTCTTCCGGTCTGAGACACATCTTGTCCAATCAGAATCAGTAAAACCATGCAGCTCTAGATCCACACTTGAAGAATATCTCAAACCATATCCAATTGTGCCACATAAATATCTCAGGATATGTTTAGCTGCTATAAGATGTATTTGCCTTGGTTCACACATAAACTGGCTAAGTGCACTCACTGCATAGATAGCAGATGTCAAGTCTAGTGTTAACTAGATACATCAATGAACCAATCAACTGTCTATACATCGTAGAATCCACTGGTTCTGAACTGGCTGCAGCCTCTTTCAACTTATCTAGATTAGACTCCATGGGTGTAGACATAGGTTTGCAGTCAATCATACCAAACCTTTTGAGAATGTCAACAGTATACTTGCCTTGACTTAGAATCATCTCATCTGGCTTTTGCCAAACTTCTAAGCCAAGAAAGTAATGCATGAGACCTAGATTCTTCATCTCAAACTCTGAAGCTAATTCCTTCTTGCATTTTAGAATTAGATGTTCTTCACCAGTGATAATCAAATCATCAACATATAAAACCAGAATCAAAGCCTCACCCTTTACTACCTTAAAGTAGAGGTTAGAATTTGCATCATTCTTTGAGAAGCCCAGGCTCGATAGATACTGATCAATCCTTTCGTACCAAGCACGAGGAGCCTGCTTAAGACCATACAAGGCCTTCTTCAGCTTACAAACATGAGACTCCTTTCCATGTACCTCAAATCCTTTAGGTTGCTCAATGTAAACCTCTTCTTCTATTACACCATTTAGAAAAGCTGTCTTTACATCCATTTGGTGAATCTTCCATCCTCTAGATGCAGCAATAGCAATGATGGTTCTGACAGACGTATAACGAGCCACAGGAGCAAAAGTTTCTTCATAGTCAACTCCCTCTTTCTGTGAGAACCCTCTAGCCACAAATCTTGCCTTGTGCTTCTCAATGCTCCCATCAGCTGCATGCTTGATCTTGAAGAGCCACTTAGAAGACACCACAAGATTTGTCATTGGGTCTAGGAACTATATCCCAAACATCGTTCTTAAGTATGGACTGATATTCCTCAGACATGGCATCTTTCCATACTTGTTGACTAGAAGCTTAATCAACACTTGAAGGCTCTGACTCAATAATCTGACTCATCAAGGCGACATAAGTAGAGAACTTGTGAGGTCTCTTGCTTTCTCTGAAAGCTCCTCTTGGAGCTGCAAAACTTTCTGCTTCCTGCATTGTCCTACGAGCCCAAAGAGGTCTTTTCTTTCCAATCACAATATCTAGAGGCCCATAGTAGGATCCAAGGGTTCAACTGGATCAACATCTTCTTTAGGTTCTGGAGCCTCCTTCAGGTTCTCTGGAATATGATCAACTTCCATATCTTGAGGAGGTTCTTCTTCATCAATCTCCATAGGAGTGCCCTTGGACCTTCTGAAAGCAATATCTTCCTCAAATGTGACATCTCTACTAATCTCAATAGACTTCTGTCCTGGTATGTATATCCTGTAAGCTTTTGATGTCTCACTGTATCCTACAAGAATTCCTTTCTTCCCAGAAGGTTCTAGCTTTGTTCTCTTCTCCTTTGGAATATGAACATAGACTGGACAACCAAATATCCTCAAATGACTAACTTCAGGTTTTACGCCTGAGAATGCTTCTTCAGGAGTTTTATTCTCTAAGATCCTGTGGGGACTCCTGTTTTGAACATAGACGGCTGTCCTTGATGCTTCAGCCCAAAGAGAGATTTGCAGGTCTTGATCATGGATCATAGCTTTCACTGCTTCCACAATAGACCTATTCTTTCTTTCAGCAATACCATTTTGTTGTGGATTATAGGGAACACTGAACTCCCTCTTAATCCCTGCTGCAATACAAAAATCTCGAAAGGTGCCAGAAGTGTATTCTCCACCATTATCAGATCTCAATACCTTGATCCTTTTCCCAGACAGTTTTCAACCTGTGCCTTGAATTCTCTGAATCTTTCTAATACTTCTTCAGATTCTTTAGATCTCAAGAAATAAATCCAAGTCTTTCTAGAGTAATCATCAATAAAAATAATATAATACAAGAAACCACTAGATGATGCAATAGACATTGGACCACACAAATTAGAATGAATGAGATCAAGAATACATTTAGATCTACTTTCACTAGAGAGAAACGTACCTTTTGTGTTCTTGCCTAGAGCGCATCCCTTGCATGTTCCTTCATGTTCTTGATTGAATTTTGGAAGACCGGGACCATCTTCTCCATGATAGGTAGAGCACGAAAGTGAATGTGAGCCAACCTTCGATGCCAAAGATCGCACATGCTGGAACTGTCATGCACAAGCGCTTGAAGAGGACAAGTGCATAGCCTATAAAGGCATTCATGTCTAACTCCAATCACTTGAGCAGTTTTGAAGCTGGAATTCTTTGCCCATATAAGAACTTTGCCTTTAGAGAAGGCAACTTGATAACCCTTGTCTTCCAATGCTGAAATTGAGACAAGATTCCTCTTTATCCCTGGAACGAACAGTACATCATTCAACTCCAATGAAATCTCGGAATCTAAGTGAAGAGAGGAGTTTCCAATTCCTTTCACAGAGTATCTAGCATCATCTCCAATGACGACTTGATCACTAGAGTTGCTCTCCACTAAGTTTGAAAGGTGACTTCTGAAACCGGTGATGTGCCTAGAGGCACCACTATCAATCAGCCAAGTGTTGATATCGGTAGATACATTACTTGACAAGGCTGAATAGAACAAATAATCACTAGAGTCCTTCTGAGGGGTGACTTCTTCAACATTTGCAGTGGCAACTTGTTGCTTAGGTCTTTGAGGACAATCCTTTGCAAAGTGACCATACTTATCACAACGAAAACATTGAATCTTGGACATGTCTCGTTTCCTTTTGAAGGCAGGAGCACCATCATTTCTGTTTTCCCGATTCCTCTTGAAGAACCCTTTTTTGAAGCCTTTTCCTTTCTTTGACGAATGAGAGGCAAGAACCTGAAATTCTTCATTCTTTGAACTTTGACCAATGCCCCTAGCCGTTAGTCTTGACACCTCTTGGATACAGTCAATTCTTAATCGATCAAACTTGGGAAGTTTAGATCTTGCACTGATTCCTTGAATGAACGCTTCCCATGAAAGCGGAAGACCATTGAGAACAAGCATAGTTAGGCCTTTGTCGTCAATCATGTGACCAATTGTGGAGAGCTGATCTCTTATCTCTGAAATCTTCATGAAGTATGTAATGACAGATTCTCCTTTTGCCATTTTCACATGATGAAGTTGTTGCTTCAGTGCGAGAGCTCGACTAGTGTTGTTGATTTCATATATCTCTTCCAATGTTGTAAACATTTCTCTTGCCGTATCCAATTTGAAGACGATCGGAACAACATGATCCTTGACGGAGTCAACCAACACTTTCTTTGCCCTAGTGTCTTTCTTCCTCCACTGTAGCTTCTCTTCTTCCTCCTCAGGTTCAGGAACTTTTGTTTTCACGAACTCAGCTAAATCATTCTCTTCCAAAGTGAGCATGATTTTGAACCTCCATGATGTGTAGTTCGAAATCCCTTCGAGTCTATCCTCAATTTTCAGACCGTTCACCATCTTGAGAAATTTAGAAGATAGACTGAAAAAGAATAAAGTGAGTGTTGCAAACTAAATCTGATCACGATCTTTTTCACACCCGCTCTGATACCATGTTAGTGTTTCTTAGATCAGATTAAACAATGAAAGCACTTAATAGAATTGCAACACATAAGACAATGAACACACAAAGATACCTTGGGAAAACCCTCCTTTGAGGGAGAAAAACCCAGCAAATATATATCACTTATATATATAGAACAATGGCAGAAATCTGCTTACAACTCAGGCCCAGCAATGGCCAATAATGAATGTAATGAGGTCGCACCTCTCCTAGATGCACAAGATACAAATGAATATGTTCTTCCTTGAAATCGGACCTGCTGCTATAAAGTGCGAATTCTGCTCTTGAAGATAGATGCGAACTTGCTTTAGTCGAATGTATTACAAAGACAAAAATGACCTTGTACTTATACAACACAAGGCGCCTCTTCACTTAGGTCGGCCTCTTTTGGAGAACATAATAAAAGATAAAATACAAATGAGGTCGGCCCAAACAATAATAGATAAATGTGAATCAATAGGGTCGTCCCTTTATTCATTTATGTTTATTGTTTGATATAAATTAAATAGCCGAATGGCTATACATTTAATTTGCTCTTTCTTCTTGGAGTTCGTGCAATGAAGTGCAAACCATAGCTGCTATAACATCAACACTATCAATGTAGTGCAAAACTGATCATAAGAGACTATTGCTCCATGTCCTTGTGTCACTAACCCATGATACCATCACTTATGTGCAGTTCTGTCAAGGTGAAGGGTAGCAAACTTGATGGCCTCAATCTCCTTCATTTGATTCAAAGCAAGATAAGTGTCCAATTTCTGGACCCAAGTTCTAGCTGTACACTTGGATGATCCATCAAAACTAGGTAGGGATAGTTGTCCCAACCTCTTCTGCAACCCATGGTTTTTCTTCCCTTGATTTTGTTTTTGCTTGGGCTTCGTGCGCTTGGTGACCTCCAAATAGTCCTTGAAAGAGATGGCTGATTGAAAATCCGGTCCCAAAGTTTGATACTTAGCTAGTATTTTAGCATCCTCATTATTTTCAGTAGGTTCCTCTTGTGTAGGTTCATCTTCTTGTATGAAAGTAGGCATGAACGGTTTGGATTGTGATGAGCCCATGGATTTGCTGGAAGAACATTCCTTATTTTCTACAATTTTGCTATTTACTTCCTTCTCTGTATCCACCATAGACCTTCCATATGTTGTGTTATGAACTAGCAGACTTAAATAAAGATTGTTATCATGTAACAGCCTCACCATTTCTGAAAACATTTGTCTTGCTTCTTCTTCGTTTGATGAGGGTGGCTGATTGGGATATGCCATTGATTCCTTTAGCTTTTCTAAGCTATGACCTCCCTTTCCATGCATGCAGTCAACCCAAACAAGCTATCAAGTTCTTGCAGCTCTGATACCACCGTAATATCCCCAAATAGGATACTTAAAAGAAACAATAATTTTTTGAAAACCAGGGCACAAAACTAGTAACAAGTTTCTTCACAAACTAGGGCATAAATCTGAATTTTATTTGCATTAAAGTAGTTCTAAACAAACTCAGAAATTCTGATCAAATTTAATAGAAAATTTTGATTATTACTATGCTCAGAAAAATGACATTTCAAACCCTTATAACTGCCCAAAAATTTTCAGAATTAAATATCAGACATTTCCATGAAGTAAATATGCAGATTTCATTCAAAAAATGTTCCAGATTTAGGTCAGAATATTTTCTAACCCTAGCTGTCCATTCAAAAGTGATGCTGGGCGCTCAAAATGACTATCTTTAAGTCTAAATTGTTGCCCTTCAACCATCGTCCTTAGAAAAACCAGAAATGACTGATTTGCAGCAGTGAACACCTTCAAATCTGAGTAACCAGCGCTGATAACTTTGTAATTTTGGCCTCCAAACTTGATAAAACCTTGCAGCCTTCAAAAAACAATGTGCTAGGGTTTCACAAACCGAAGTTCTTCCACCGAAACACACTCTTCTAAGTAGGGAGAACCCGTATGTCTCACTAAAACTAGGGATACTTAAGGGTTAAAATCCTCAAGCCAAGTTGTAGCAGCAATAAGTAGAAAACTTCATCACACAATGCCTCCAAATGAGCCCTTTAGGGTGTTATATAACAACTCATAACCATATGATTTAATCTCCACCTTTCATCTTAACATCTTTAATCCAAAGGCTCACATTAAAACCCTAAAATATGTTCTTATCTTCTCCTAGAAGCTGGACGCCCCCTTTAGGCAAATTAGCACATGTTTTAAAGATGTCACTTAAGTACGTAAAAAGGGGACAACATAAGTCCCTTGGCTAGGCATCACTTTAAGTTGCCTAAAAGGACATGCCCAACATAAAATACTAAGTTACCGGTTTGGGTTTAGGGACGGGTTCGGGTATGAGAACCTGGTACGTGGATACATGAATTTTTTTTTTAGGGGTTTGGGTACTTGTGTATATATATATATGTATTATATATACAAAATAATAAGAGAAATATACAAAATTGTAAAACTAAATCATTTCATAGTATGATACTTGATCATTGATCAATGCCAAATGCCAAAGATAAATATTAAATGCCAATTGATAGTTGAAAAATATTCAAATACACCATATCAATGATATCATATACGATTCTAATGGAATTATGGAAATCATCACAAAATTGGAATTACAAAATGTAGTTCATGAAAGTTGAAACATGATTCAATGTTCATCAATCATCAAAAGGATTATAAAAAAAATCATCAAGACTTGGATTTTCAGCGGCTTCAACTTCAAGATCATTATCATTTGAACCCAAAGCAGTTCCACTTCCAGCACCATGTGGTATGTCATGATCATCATTATCATCCACATCATCCATAGTGGCTCTAGCAAGATCCTGAATGGTTGCATCCAAGTCAGCAGACTCGGGTGCTACATCCCAAAGCTTTGCTGCCCCCTGCTTGTATTGAGGTTCCTTACGTGACAGAAGACGCAAATTGGAATGAATATACACCAAGTCTTCAGCTCTTTTTGCAGCCAACCGGTTACGCTTCACTGAGTGGATAAAGGAGTATGTACTCCAATTCCGTTCAGCAGCAGAAGAGCTTGCAACCTAGAGAGAAAACCAACAAAATAAAAAATAAAAAATGCAAGATAAATTCAAGAATGTTAAGTGTTAAATTCTACAATACAAGTGGCAAAAAAAAAAAACTTACTTGTGAGAGGATCTTGATTGCAAGAGGTTGGAGGTACATATAATCTTGACCATGGAGGTACCACCATGTAATAGCATCCATTTTGTATTGGTCTTTGGCAACAAAAGGGCTAAGATTTTTTCCTATGATAAACATTCCAAATTCTTTCAGAACACTTGTCTCCATTTCTGGATCACTGAAGAGTCTCTTAAATGCACTCTTATACCCTCTAGCAACTTCAAGATCTCTATATGGCGGTATTCTCCCTGGGATAGAAAGTACTTCTCTAGTATAGTACCTTGGAGATAGGGCATATGCAAGGAGGTGCAATGGTGTTGTCATCTTGTTCCAACGATGAAGAACGATTGCTTCCACCCTTTTGTAAAGGGTGTCTTCAGGATCATTCTCTCTCTTTTGTATTTCAATTTTTATTTTCTCCAACATTGTGTCCATGCTATCATAGACATCCCCCAAGCATGGTTCATCTGTATCAGCAAACCGAAGCATAGACATGATAGGTTCGGTCATCTCCAATACATAATTCACACGATCCCACCAATTGTCATCCAAGATCAATGCCTTGACCTTTTGGGCCCTCTCTGAATTTGATTGCTTCCATATACCCCATTGGTTGCTAATAACCATTTGACTCAATGCCTCTTTCACCTTCACAAGTCGTCTCAGAACAATTGTGTGAGATGCAAATCGGGTCTCAGCAACCTAAGAACATGTAAATAACTAAATTAGTCTAAATAAGTTAAAAAAAAAAATTATTCAATTATGTAAAACATGACATAAATGAAACTAAATAAATAATAAATTAAATTTACCTTCAACAATTCCAATCTTGAAAAAATTCTGAAAATTGCTTGTGACATATGGTGGTTTGTCACAAACATCTGGATCTCCTCGGCCTCCTGGTATATTTCTTTCACCCACTCTATTTGGTTTCCAATTGCTTGCATCACCAAATTGAGGGAGTGTACGGTGCAAGGTGTCCAAAAGATGTGCTCATATCTAGTCTCTACCAAAGCACCTGCAGCCCTGCAAACTTTTGCATTGTCCGTAATTACTTGGACAACATTTTCATCACCCACCATCTCTATGGAGTCAATGAGAATCTTGGAAATGAACTTTGCATCTTTCACTTCCCCTTCACAGTCAACTGCCTTCAAAAACATTGCCCCCTTGGGGGACACTGCAATAACATTGATCAATGGACGGTTTTTGCAATCTTTCCATCCATCGGAAACAATAGATACACCTGTTTCAATCCAAGAATCTCTAATTGGTTTTAGTTGGGCCTCTAAAGATTTTTTCTCTCTTTGCAATAAGGTGGTACGCACCTTTTCAAACCCAGGACTTGTGAAACCAGGAGGTGCACTATTTATTGCTGACACCATGTCCCGCCAATATGGTGATCTCACCAAGTTGAATGGAAGACCATTGGCATAGAGGCAACGTGCAATTTTTTCTTCAGCAATATCTCTTGCCTCCATTTTAAATGCCCTCTCCAATGGACCTCTCTTGCGGGTGGTGATTTGTTGTTCATCTTCATCTTCCTCTTCCGTAGAGGGCATAGGCAAGAAGGGATGTCTGGAGGCCCTAACTGCTTGAGAGGGTAATGTTGGTGTTTTTTTCTTTCCGGAAGAATAACTACTTTCTTTTCCTTTTGCAATTGATTTGTCAGCATCTTCTTGTTCTTTTATAAATTCTGCTATTTGTACAGAAGACAACCCCTTCTTATTTGGGCCCACACACATATTAATCCCTTTGCCACTAGGGCCCATAAAATGAAGTTTCACTCGGTAATAGGAGCTATTATATTGTGCATTGCATAAATTACACTTCCAAACAAAACCCCCACCTCCAGGAATTTGTGAAATTCTTGTGGTATGTGCCCATAAAGGAGATCCTTTCTCAATTTTGAACTTTTGACTTCCCTCCCCACCCACTGAACTTTGACTACTGGCCATTGTTGCAATCTATAAAAAATATGAAAAATAAATAAATAAATTTGAAAAAATTCTTCACAAACTTGAAAAAATTCTTCACAAACTTGAAAAAATTCATCAAAAACTAAGAAACTTGAAAAAATAGTTCAAAAGATCAAAGAATAGGGTTTAAATGCATACCTTAAACACTTAAATCTCCTTTGTAGAAGCTATTTGGCACTCCACAATCGATCTCCTTTGAATACAATCACCTCCCTTCAAAATGCCAAGATGTAGAAAAAATATGGTGAGAGCAAAATGAGAAGTAGAAATGAAATGTTTTAGTGTTGAAAGGCCTCATATTGGGCCGGATTAGGGTTAGGAAACAAAATAAAATTAAAAAAAATGCTTTTTGTTTATGTTTGAGCGAACTTTATTAAAATTGGGCCGTGGGTTCTTGGAGGTACGCCCGGGTACGTGCCTGGTACCTTCGGGTCTGTTGTGACCTATTTCACACATCGCCCCATCGCAAATGGGGACCCCCAAGTTTGGTTCCACCCTCTGCGCAACGTCTTTGAGAGTCTTTAATTTGGATAAATTTTGAAAGTCAGTCCGGCTAAGTTGGGATTTTGAACCCGTTTTTGTGCCTTAACGTCATAGAAGTGCTTAGAAGACCCGGTAGACGAAGATCGCCATTGCTTTCGGTCGTTTCTGACACTTCCTATTTTTTAGGGATTCTGCTTTTTTGCTTTTTGCTTTTTTGATTTTTGGCATTTTTAGGCCATTCTGGAGTTCCTTTTTTTTAGGGATGCTTTTTGCTTTTTCTATTTTTGGAAAGTTTTTATTTTTGGAAAGTTTCTATTTTGGGAAAAAGTTTCTATTTTTGGCTCCTACAGAGCAGAAAATCAACATGTCTCCAGAAATCAAGAAAATCAAGGTAAAATGAAAAAAGTTTGAAAGATGGCAAAATTTTTGGAAAAATGCTTAAGTCTGAGAATGGCACCCTCAAGAAAAGGGGATGGCATGGAAAGTTCAAAGTCCGCCCTACCTTTGGCATGCCAAAGATAGGCACTGGCATGAAAGTTGCCAAGTCCGCCATAGGCAAGGTGGTCTCCAAGTTCGCCCTTGGCATGGAGAAGCTCAAGTCCGCCATGGCATGAAAGTTGCCAAGTCCGCCCTTGGCATGGAGGAAGGTGAAGTCCGCCCAAGATGTTTGGAAATGGCGCATGGCTTGAGAAAGCCAAAGTCCGCCCTTGGCACAAGAAGTTCAAAGTCCGCCCCTAGAGAAAAATGGCATAAAACTCATGAAGTCCGCCCAGCCTAGGGAAAAATGGCAAGAGGCACATGAAGTCCGCCCCAAGAAGTGTGGAGAAAGGTAAAATATGAAGGGGTGCGCTCCAAGATGTTTGGAAAGGGGTGAAATTACAAGGGAATTCACTAGAAATTGAATCAAATGGTTGAAACAAATAAAATTTGCCATTGGACAAGGCACGAATAAAATTCGCCATGGCAAGAAAAGTGTGAAGTTCGCCTAAGACAAATGGAGAATAAAATATGCCATAGGCAATAAATTATAAGAGATTCGTCCAAACTTTGGAAGGAAAATTATTCTAAGGCATGAAAAACGGAGACATGTCTAGAGGAAGAAGAGGTTTGGCAGGCATAAAAATCACGCCTCGGCACAACGGAATGAAATTCTTTGGCACAAAATAAAGAGTGTTTGGCAGAGCAAGCATGAAGTCCGCCCCTCTCAGCTTGGAAAATTCCTAAGGCACTAGTAAAAAAAAATGGCAAAGTGGCAGAGATCTCCAAGTTCGCCCAACCTAGAAGATGAATCGTTTGGCTAAATAAAAATGTCCAAAGAGGTCAGAACTCCGCCTAGAAAGTTGAAATTTGGCAGATGAGCTATTGAGCATATTTTGGCTAGGCAGACAATTTGAAAAGAGATATTTCTGCCTCTGACGAACGAACTTAGCCATGTATCAAGGTTAAACGGGTTGGAATTTAATATTTTAATATTTTTAATTATTTCCCTGACACTTAGGGAATTTTAATTAAAAATTCAAAAACCAGAGATTATTTGGAAGATTAAACTATTCTGCCTTAGATAAATTGAACTTTGCCATGTTTCGAAGATTTAAAATACGTTGGAAAATTAATTTTAAACGATTAATTTAATATCTTTTCCAACACTTAGGCAATTTTTGAGAGAATTCAAAAATCTCAAGCAGAGACGGCACAGAGATGAAAATTAGAAACTTGCCTCGATAACTGAAAGTGAAATTAGAAGTTTGCCAATCTGAGAAGAAAACGTTTCTAAAAATTGGAAGAAAATCAGAGGAAAGAAAACAATGCCTTGAAGAAAATCGCACTTCTCAGCCATAAAATGAGTTTCAGCAACTCATTTCTTCACAATTCCGGCTGAGAAGTACCTATCTCTCTCGAATCTTCAGGAAATCGTTCGCAAAGGAGAGATTTATAAGAATAATACTGTTGTGATAATCGAGGTAGCATTTTCTTGTTGACAAGTGTGATTTTTGAGAAAAGTAATTTATTTCTTTGCTGAAATCGCACTTCCAGCATATTGGCGCACTTCTTCTGGCAGATTTCTGAATTTTTAAATTCATTCGCAGCTAGAACACAATCTTCGAGGTTTGGAAGCTAATCAACAATGTGTTTGCACTGTGTATCTATCTTCTACTTCGTTTCCGGCACGAATTTCATTCATAGATAGGCGAATTTAATTACTTTCAGCTTGCTTTTTGACAGAAATTTTAATTCAATAGGCTGAAAGTGCGATTTTTGTCCAAGCTACACCCCAGAACAAGTTAATTTTAAATGATCTTGTATTAATGTGAAGAATTTTGTGCTTGCAGGTTGACGATCGATCAAAGGGAAACATCCAGGCAGGCACAGATGAAGTTTGCAAGTAATGGATAGCAGCCAAGGGGATTGAAGCTGAGGCATTCGTGGAAAGATTAACTTTGGTTTATGGTCAGGCCACTGCCTTACTTTCTAGGTTGGCTGCTTTGGCAGAAGTATGGGATAACCTTCCGGATGTGCAAGATAGGATAATCCCTTGCCTTAGGATTTTGAAAGGAGTTCCTAAGCAAGAATTGATAGACGGAGGCGTCATCACAGCGGGAGCAGCCTATGACTTCCACACTTGGTATTGGGCCTTGACGGCACGAGGGGAAGTCTTGGAGAGGGTAAAGGTTGACGGCATCAGATTGGAGGAACAGATCAAGGAAGTTCAGGCCAGAATCCTCAACATAATTGCCGATATCCTGGATAAAGAGGCTCTGCGAGAGAATGACCTGCAATTGGAAGTTTTGAAGGAAAGTGTCCAGGAAAATATCTTTGACATCACTGGACCCATCTTGAGGCAGGACTGGGCCAAGTTGGCGAACTTCCTGAGTATCCGAGAGTCCTTTGAAAAGACTGAACCAGAGTGGGAGGAGACCTTCGCCAGATGCGCTGAGAGCATGGATGGGCTGGAATTTAGAATCGGCATGCTTCCACAGGTTACCATGGATGAAGTTGCCTTGATCGTATCCAGATTCGGTGAATACACGGCGGCTCGAGAGGATCAGGATGTGGTCCCTTGAAAATAGCTCCAAATGCCAACTCATTGCTGTTCATTGCCAGTTAACTGAAGTCATTTTGGGAAACCCTAATTAGGGTTTTGTTTGTTAAATCTTGACCGTCGGCTCATGTTTAATTTGAGCCATTTATTCAATTTATGGAACTCTATATAAACTCTTGGACCCTCATTTGTAATTTGTGAAGTGAGTAATAAAAAATTGTTGCGACGAAACTATTTCCGTTTATAAAAGCTCTTGTGCATGATTTGCTAAGAACAACTTTTATTTTCAAGTAGTATGCAAGGTTTAATATTTCTCCTTCAACACTTAGAGTAGAATTAGAATAGCATTTCATTTACATGTTGGTTAGATGAATGATAGATTTGATCGCAGTGGCGGATAAAATTTTGCTCATACTTTTGTCAAGTGGATGATTTGCACTCGACGTGTAAAGTTAGTCTGAGCCATTAAAATCGTGGATGCTTAACTTCTGTTTGTTTTGATTATCAATTCAAACATGAAAACCATTATCACCTCCGTTGAAGATTGCACCCGCTTCGCGTAGTTGTCCGAAGGAGGCGAAACGAAGTGTGGTTACCCATTTTGTCTACTCACTGCTGTCTCTTGAATTCTTAGGCGTAGTTTAGATCTCTGAACCCTTATCCTTTTTGCCTTTTTTTGAAAATTTGAAATACCCATCAAAGAGAGCCCTCAAGGATAAAACCGTCTAAGTCCCCAACCTGCAAAAGAATTTCACGTAAGTCCCCTTTGTGATTACCAGCAAATCACAACGCCCACTGACCTTGTCCATATGTCATAACCTGGCCAAAAGAAACATTGGAGTCATTGTATTATCTTTTAGGTATTTACAATTACTTTTCAAGAGAGGATAAAGTGTCCTTGGGCATTTTATTCTGTGTATGGTGGCGTATTCAAAACACACACCAACAGGGTCCACGCACCAAACAGCTGTGCGTACCCAGGGCGTACCCGCAGGTGAACCCGTACCGGGTTCGAGGCCTCCGGGTACGAATCCGGTAACTTAGAATAGCACCCATTTTGTATTGGTTTTTGACAACAGAAGGGCTAAGATTTTTTCTTGAGATAAACATTCCAAATTCTTTCATAACACTTGTTTGCACTTCTGGATCAGTGAAGAGTCTATTAAATGCCCTCTTATACCCTCTAGCAACTTCAAGATCTCTATATTGCGGTATTCTCCCTGGGATAGAAAGTACTTCTGTGGTATAGTACCTTGGAGATAGGGCATATGCAAGAAGGTGCAATGGTGTTGTCATCTTGTTCCAACGATGAAGAACGATTGCTTCCACCCTTTTGTAAAAGGTGTTTTCAGGATCATTCTCTCTCTTTTGTATTTCAATTTTTATTTTCTCCAACATCGTGCCCATGCTATCATAGACATCCCCCAAGCATGGTTCATCTGTATCAGCAAACCGAAGCATAGACATGATAGGTTCGGTGAACTCCAATACATAATTCACAAGATCCCACTAGTCGTCATCCAAGATCAATGCCTTGACCTTTTGGGCCCTCTCTGAATTTGATTGCTTCCATATACCCCATTGGCTGCTAATAACCATTTGAATCAATGCCTCTTTCACCTTCACAAGTCGTCTTAGAACAATTGTGTGAGATGCAAATCGGGTCTCAGCAACCTAAGAACATGTTAATAGTAAGTTAATAACACATTTAAAATATGTAAATTACTAAATAAGTAAAAAAAATATCTTATTCAATTATGTAAAACATGACATAAATGAAACTAAATAAATCAAATTTACCTTCAACAATTCCAATCTTGAAAAATTTCTGAAAACTGCTTGTGACATATGGTGGTTTGTCACAAACATCTAGATCTCCTCGGTTGCCTGGTATGTTTCTTTCACCCACTATTTGGTTGCCAATTGCTTGCATCACCAAATTGAGGGAGTGTACGGTGCAAGGTGTCCAAAAGATGTGCTCATCCATAATTACTTGGACAACATTTTCATTACCCACCATCTCTATGGAGTCAATGAGAATCCTGGAAATGAACTCTGCATCTTTCACTTCCCCTTCACAGTCAACCGCCCTCAAAAACATTGCCCCCTTGGAGGACATTGCAATAACATTGATCAATGGACAGTTTTTGCAATCTTTCCATCCATCGGAAACAATAGATACACCTGTTTCAATCCAAGAATCTCTAATTGGTTTTAGTTGGGCCTCTAAAGATTTCTTCTCTTTTTGCAATAAGGTGGTACGTGCCTTTTCATATCAAGGACTTGTGAAACCAGGAGGTGCACTATTTATTGCTGACACGATGTCCCACCAATATGGTGATCTCACCAAGTTGAATGGAAGACCATTGGCATAGAGGTAGCGTGCAATTTTTTCTTCAACAACATCTCTTGCCTCCATTTTAAATGCCCTCTCCAATGGACCTCTCTTGCGGGTGGTGATTTGTTGTTCATCTTCATCTTCCTCTTCTGTAGAGGGCATAGACAAGAAGGGATGTCTGAAGGCCCTAACTGTCTGAGAGGGTAATGTTCGTGTTTTTTTCTTTCCGGAAGAAAAACCACTTTGTTTTCCTTTTGCAATTAATTTGTCAGCATCTTCTTGTTCTTTTATAAATCCTGCTATTTGTACAGAAGACAACCCCTTCTTATTTGGGCCCTCACACATATTAATCCCTTTACCACTAGGGCCCATAAAATGAAGTTTCACTCGGTAATAGGAGCTATCATATTGTGCGTTGCAAAAATTACACTTCCAAACAAACCCCCCACCTCTAGGAATTTGTGAAATTCTTGTGGTATGTCTCCATAAAGGAGATGCTTTATCAATTTTGAAATTTTGACTTCCCTCCCCACCCACTGAACTTTGACTACTGGCCATTGTTGTAATCTAAAAAAAATGAAAAAAAAAACTTGAAAAACTTCTTCACAAACTTGAAAAAATTCATCAAAAGACTAAAGAATAGGATTTAAATGCATACCTTAAACACTTAAATCTCTTTTGTGGAAGCTATTTGGCACTCCGCAATCGATCTCCTTTGAATACAATCACCTCCCTTCAAAATGCCAAGATGGAGAGAAAATATGGTAAGAGCAAAATGAGAGGTAAAAATGAAATGTTCGAGTGTTAAAAGGCCTCATATTGGGCCGTTTTAGGGTTAGGAGAAAAAAAAAGAAACAAAAAAAAGTATTTTATGTGTTTTTGGGCCCACTTTTTAAGTGTTGGGCCATGGGTTCTCATGAGTTCGCCCGGGTTCGCGGCTGATACGCTTGGGTCCGTGTACCACAGTGCTGGGTTTGCGCTGGGTGCGCGCCCAACACTGTGGGTTCGTCCAGGTGCGCGGGTGTGTGCACCCGAGCAAACCCACGGTGTTGGGCGCACACCCTGTGCGCACCCAACACATACCCACAAACGAACCTGAACCAGGTTCGAGGCTTGAGGGTACGAACCCTGCAACACAGATAAAATAACTTAAGTTCTTTTAAAATAACTTAAGTTCACTTAAGTTGCATCAAAAGATGTGCACTCAACTTAAAATTAGAATAAAGAACAAGCCAAGGACTTCATTTCTTACCCAATAATGCTCTGCGTCCTCTTCCTCTTGGGTAAACCAAGGAAAGGACAGCCAATCTGCTGCTAATCATCTTCATTTGAGTTGGGGACATTACAATATCCCAGCCTTTGTCAAAATTAGAACTTTGGAAAAGGATGCATAATCCTATCAAAATATAATCAAAAGTATTTTTTTGTCATATATTGTTATGAATGACCTAACCAACAAGGATGAAAAATGTGAAAACACAAAGAAGGTTCATAAATTGTTTGACCAAATGTTCCATCCACACTAAGTTGCCTTCATGTCTCAGTCACTGCAACTTTCTTTCTCAAACTACTTGACACTACCTGCCTCTTGCATCTCTCCTCTAGCATCAGATATACATGCTATGTTTTGGGAAACTTCCTCTACCGATTTGTTGCTTAGGATAACATAAAATTAGAGAGAAAGGCAAGCTAAGGGATAAGGGATTATAAAAGATATGGCTTATTTTCTGAAGAAGCCCTTCCGAACTGCCTAAAGTCGGGATCAAATGGCAACTAGGTCACTCTCAGTTCCCAAACTGTCCAATGTCAGGATCAGATAGCAAGCTAGGTCAGTCACATTTCCCAAACTGCCCAAAAGCAGGATCAATGAAGCAAAACTACATCACTCAATTGTACCAAAGAGTAACTGAAGGCAGTTTGCTTACTTGGACCTTTTCAACAGGACAGTAGGGACACTCCACAGTATCTAAACTAAACTTTCTCCAAAGTAAAGTCAATACTTATCCGGACCAAGTGCAACTCTCTTTGCCGCCAGAGACTTAGACTAATTTCCTATGGATAACTGCTTCCTGAAGGTGTTTTCTCATAGGAGGGTTGTCTGTCTTCCTGTGCAAGTTAGAAACTCCACTTATTTGAGATTCTGCTGTAAATCAATTGAATGCAGACTGAAGAAATAAAAGCCACAATTTTATTAATAAAGTCTTGAAAGCCATAATTTTAGTTAATTTATCAAACATAGTTCTGAAAAGGATTCAAAACTGACCAATTCTCACAGGAAGATGCTGTACAATAAAAAAGAAAAGTTAAAATAAATCTCCATTGTGATTCAGGAAGAACTTCGATTATCTTGTGGTACCCAAACCATTTGCTGTCTTAACCACTAGCTTCAGCATCATCCCAAGCATACATGGTTGAAATGTACAGTCCAAAAACTAATCATATTTGGTGTCGTACAGTTCTGAGAGTCTCGGCCTTGTTCAGCATAGATGTTCAGTGGTATTTGTAGAAACTGATGAAACAGAGAATATGGTTTGGGGAAATGCAAGCAAAACCGCCAAGCCATCTCTATGTTTTGGCAAAATAGTCTGCTTTCAGTTGATAAATTTGATCTCTAAGATCATTGTACAGAACTTGCACAGCACAACCTTACAATTAAAATTCTAGGAAGTTGTTCTATTGTAATTGTATTCTCTTCAATTTTACAATTTGATTTTGGTCCTAGTTACACTTTATCATAGAAGCATTAAATGGGAATAAAATGCAATTAATTGCTTTTAATCAGTTATAACTTATCAACTAGGACTAGGTACCATGTACTTCACAAGAACTACTGCTTCTTGGCCATACATCAGTTGGAAAGGCATGTGTCCTGTAGCTACCTTGTAAGATGTTTGGTAGGCCCATAGTACGGCCAGTAATTTTCAAAAACAATTATGGGTGTTTATCCCATCTCAGGAACTGGGCGACTCATTTTTAGTTGGAAATTTTCAAAAAAATTATGGGTGTTTATTACATCTACCCCTCGACCGGGCCCTGTATTGCGACTAGGAATGGGCTAGGGGTTCTGCCCCAAACCCCGCAAGGGGCATTACCCCTCAATCCCACTAGGGGCACTGCCTCCAACCCCTTGCGAGGGGTGCTGCCTCTCAACCCCATTGGGGGCGTTGCCTCTAGACCCCCATTGAACTCATTTGATTTGCCAAGTACTCTCCAAGTCCGAGTTTGCAAACTATGCTTCCAAGTTTTCCTATAGGTCTTCATCTACAATATTGTCATTAGTTTGGAAAATCTTCCGTAATGTTACTTGATGCTTACTTGTTTTCCTTGTCATTTGGAAGCCGAATTTTTCTTTTGTGGGGATGATGGAGTTAGTGTTCAATGCCTATTATTGTGTTTTGATAATGTGGTTTATCCGAGTATGTATTAATTATTTGTCAACTTTGGGTGGTTAAAAGAGTTAGTTGATAGTTGTGTTCCTTTTGGCAACTATTGGGTTCCTTTCGAGGAAAGCAGTATGATCTAGTTGGATCAGATCCTTGGCTAACCATCTCAAGTCTACTTCTGTAATAAATTCATGTGCAAATAAAGATATACTTTTACTCCTTTATTTGGTATGCATTGTTAATTCTGTTCATTATTTCAAGCATTCATTTTATCAAATAGGAGAGTAAACAAATGCGCTACGAATTCGTGGACCATGACTAGAGCCCACAATCTTTGTCGTGTCTACCTTTGTTTCCCATGCCATGTTAGGATTCATCATTGTTGTAGTGGTTGTGTTTATCCTCATCCTCTCCAATTTCATTTGGTTTATCACTATAAGGGCCATTTTTATTTCCTGTTCTAGCTTTGCCACAACATTGGGACACAATTACATGTCACATCCAGCAATGCATGCAAGATGGTACTTGAGGCAATTGATGCCTCCACTCATCTACAACCCACAATAGTTGCAAATAATAGTTCTCATGATCAGTCCTGGTAGGCCATGCTTCCAAGCCATGTCCTTTCCTCTAGTGGGTCAGCTTTCACTACTTGATGCTATTGGATTCAAATTGGAAATCCTAGCATTTATAAAATCAGGAAAAAATATTGAATTGCATTGTTTTAAATACAAAAAACAACATTTTATATACAAAACATTAACAATAATGTTAATTGAAATTCATATGAAACATGAATAGATCACTTTATAATAGCATAAAGTGATAAACCATACACTAATTAGAAAACAAAAACATTTTTTCTACGAATTAAAAAAAAAGTGTTTAAAACTACATAAATATCAATTTGAATGCATAAAAAACACGCTGAAACATGTAAACGAATAATTTGTGAACATAAAAGAGTTCTGCAAATGCTTGGGAAAAAAATGCCAAAAACTTAATAAATTGAAGAAATCTGCTTCCTCAATCACCTTAAGATTGTCTTCAAAGACTCAGGGAGATATCAAATGCTGTGACGAAAATGGGAGTTCAGATGGGTTTTTTAAAGACGAAAATGCTGTGTTTTTTGTGCATTTTTTTTGTGTCCTGTGTCTCTCCCGCATCAAGTGAGACCAAGCTGCAATCTTGCTGACTAATCGCGAGTACCCAGAACAAGTTGCATGCAAGGCTTGTGTCAACCTGGCAATGAATCCAAGGGCAAGTAGTTTGCTTGCAATTTTGTCTTGTGGGTACTCGTGAGTTGGGGCGAGTAACCTGTGTGTTTTTGAACTAATGTTAGTCATCTTTGGTGGTTATTAGAGATCTACTTCTTAAATGAACCATGCTCATAGAGTTGATTCATTCTGGATCCCTCTAAAGACAAATATGATGAGCTCAAAATAAATGCTGATGATAGCACATGAGACAAGATCTTAGTTGTTGAGGGCAAAAATATGTTTGGTGTGCAGAAATAGGAATGAAGCTTGGGCAGATTGATTTCCTGACCATCACATGTGCAAACAATGTGTGCTAAGTACCCATTAATCTTTTATTTCCTTACAGGGTATTTTGAGCTTTTCACATTAAATTTATTCCTAACTTAATAGACTATGGTGTCAAGACCCTTAATTTTTTTTATGGACTTCTTAAACCTGTCATGAAAATAACACTAAGGTGCTTTTTTAACATTTCAAACTGCTGATGGAATTTGTATTGCCCAGTTCAGAGGTTTACTGGTATATCCTTGTATTTGAAGTAGATAAATATGATGTGTGCCTTTACAACAAGTATCAACCTTTGCAATGAATTCAGAAAGTTTGGAATATGAAATCCCTGGAACCCAAGGTTGCACACCATTCAAAACCTTATCGTTATATATACATATAAATTTAAGGTTTCTGAGTCTATGGGTTTCTCATACACCGTTGATGCTTATAGGTATAATTAGTGATTCATCCACTTACAAGCTCTACTGGTGATGCAGATTTTATTTTGAATACTTCAACGTCTTTCAGGTCACCGGGAAGAGTTGGTGATTCTTCAATTTTGAGCTCCAGTTATGCTATGCATGTTCCACATTTAACCAGGTAGCCTCAATTAGCAGTAAGTTTATTTGCTTTTCTTCTATTGAAGCTGCTACATTTTGTAGGTAATGTTTGCTTACATGTTTATATATGACAAATAGATTTGACCAGCTGGCTAGCTATGCTTTATCTTATGAGATTTGGAGTGTATGTTTCCTGTGCTTATTCTATTTAATTATTTTAATGTATGGATCATATTTGTTTTTCTATATCAAGAGTGTAGTGCTTGTAGACAGCTCAAGATGATCTTTGAATGTATATTGGAAGGACATTGGGGGAAAAGATAAGTCATAAGTGAGAACACAAGTAGAGATTTATGGGAGTAAATTCTGGTGAATAGTTATGCATATGACATTTTATATATATTCCCTAATCAGCAATAAAGATAATGCTGGTTTTATGTCATTCTTGTAGCTGAAAGCATGTTCTCATTTTGTTTAGTATGTAACCATTTTTTATTTGCAATCGTAGGGGTTTGTTTAGTTTCTCAACACTTGTGGGTGGCCATCATTGTGACTTGCCATTGGAATTCTGACATGGGATTGGTGGCTAAAATTGCTTAGGGTCCTTTGCTCATACCAATGCTTCCTCAACACTTGTGGGCGGCCATCGTTGTGACTTACCATTGGAATTCTGACATGGGATTGATGGCTAAAATTGCTTAGGGTCCTTTGCTCATACCAATGCTTCCTCACATATCACATGTTTATTGCTATTTAAATTTGTTAACATACAACCTATAAAATTAAAAGAATCATGGGTATGTCTAATTTCCTTTTAAAAATCTTATGGTACGTTAAAACTTTATTATGCTTGGGGGATAAAGATAAGCTTTGTATTACATATCGAGCTGAAGCCCAGCAAATTACTTATATTTTAAAGAAAACCAGGGGCATCCAATCATGAATGCTGGTTACTAAATGGGCCATGCAAGTGATCCATAAGGATCCAGAAAACAAGATCATTTCATCAAACAACATGATTTCAGTCAGAATAGAACAAGAAACAGATAGCAATTTTGTCAATGACAAAACCACCATATACAACATGGTGATGGTTTTGCATCTGTCATAGTGCTCACATGTGTATTGTCAATTTTTTTTGTGTTCAGATGGTTTCGTTGGTTTCATGGGGGTTCTGCCAGGTAAAAGAAGTAATGGTTTTCCCTGTTTCAAATGTGTAAGCAGAGTTTTGGCAGAAAAAATGTCTTGTCATGTTCTCCAGTGCTTGGGAGTAATAGAGTGCATTAAAGGGCACACCCAAGGTCCAAGGATTTATTTGTAAGAGGCATAATTTTGGTTGTAACATGTTAATGTTCCTAGCTGTCTACCTACTTTTTATTTACCATCTATCTGCTTTTTAATTAATTGCTATCTACTTTTATAGCTGTTCCAACTGTCCACCTTCCTTTTCATTTACTTCTCTATCCTTTACAGCTCTTTCAGCTGTCAAGTACGTCATATCTGGTTACCTTTTACAGCTCTCTTAGTTTTACTTTATTTTGATCAGCTCACTTGCATGTGGACTCGAGTTAATTTTCTATATACATGGTGTGTCGTCATCAATGCTACAATGGGTAACTGTCATGAAAAGTTCTTAAAAGTGCAGTATAATGATTTGCTTTCTACATACTATCTTTATCATCTTTTACTCAAGTATCTAACCCCATAGTGTGTAGTTATAGTCCTTTCTCAGCCTCAGATTCTCTTTCTTATTTATAAATTTTATGGATTAGCAATTTGAGATTTCTCAGTTGCTTCTTTGAATTTATCCTATTATGTACTTTAAACTTGCAGTTTTGGAAGATAAACAGCTCAAAGAGTAAGAGTATATGGGGCAAACGAAGCATTTAAAACTTAGGAGCTGATTGGATTTATAATTTCCTGTAGGAAATGGTTTTCCCACATTTTTAGTTTATAAACAAATACTCTCCAGTGTATCTTATTTTTGTATATTATACTGGATTTGTTTGTTGGACTGTAGATGCTTTCATATTGGCTTTGCAGTGCAAGCAAAACGAAAACTTGATGAAGTTGGTGTGAAGAGTATAAAGAAACCAAAACGAGAAAAGAAGGAGAAGCGTACCCAACCACCAGTGGAGGCCCCATATGTTCCACCAAGGCCAAAGAGGGCAGTTTGGTCTTCGCGTGATAAGATTATTGATATTTTTGATGGGATGACTCTTGTTGAACTGGCAAAGAGAACCGGTGAAGGTATTGACACTCTGCAAGATATCCTTCTGAATATTGGTGAGCCAGTCAGCTTAGAATTCCAGCCTATTACAATGGATGTTGCAGAGCTTGTTGCAATGGTAATATAAATTTGTCCTCTTGCTCTTCTGTTTCTTTTTCTCCTGATTTATTTGTCAACATATGTATGTTGGTTCCTAGAATTGGTAACAGAATATGAAAATATAAAAACAAAAATTGAAGCAGCAATACTTTTGTTTCACAGGATTGATTTGTATCAACTGGATTTTGTGTATTTTTGCTCATCTGGGGTTCAGATGTCAGGGTAATCCATACATACCAATTACTTGGGGACTTGATTGGGCCCACCTACTTCAGTGGGCTCACAAAATACTAAACCAAACATATTTCAGCCCCAAAAATGTACAGAACTAACAATAACAAAAGAGTTGTAAGTATTTGTGATGGTCAAATTTCAGAAATTTCTGTCAACATCATTCAATTCTGGTCCTAATTGCAGCAATCAAACTGATTCAGTCTTGGGAAAGTTAGGAAAGCAGAGTTATAATTATACCTGAAGTCAAATAGTGCTAAACAAGCATTTATAACAGTTGCATTTCATGAATATTCTGTCAACAAAATTTATTCAGATCAAACATGCATTTATTATAGTTTATAACTAAACAAGGTCCGAATGACAGCCATTTATTGTTTTCTGATGCCACAATCTCACCTGCTGACTTGGGAAGTCAAATCAGGAAAAATATAGTCAAACAGCACTAGAATGACCTTTGCACTTGTTGAGATCAAAGCTCGGATCCCAATGTCTTTCTCCTTATGTAACAAAGTTGCCTTTGCTGACTTTGGACTTCCAATACCTTAGAGGCTTAGATCATGCCTGAATGCGCAAAGAAGTTAACAACACAATTTATTCCAAGAATTTGCAAAGATCGCCCAAAACATGCTGCAAGAAAATTAGCAAGATGAGGTGTATATAGCAATGCTTATAAATTTATGTAATTTCAAGATGAATGTAGTAAAGAGGAAGATTTTAAAACAAACAAAAAATAGTCAGCTGGAGATGTGGTGGTATGGGACAAGAATGCATTTTGATTTAGTGAATGGGAGCAAATGAATAAGGGTAACATCTATACTATATGTAAGCATGGTTACCAGAGGATGTGGGTACGGGTAGATGTGGTTCTTGTTTCTATAGTGGAGTTTCCTAGTGTGTAAAACATGAAGGAAACAAAAATATTAGAAAGAAAGATTTTAAGATAAAGGTAAAGGTTATGGTTGTTTTTCAGTTCACAGCCAAGCCACATGTCTATTTGGCGTGTGAGACCCCCCATGAGGAAGCCCAGAAGAGGATTCCTTTCCATCTGCATTGTATATTTTTAAATTTTTTTACTGCTGGGTTTGACCTCATGGCCAATTTTGGGAGTAAACCAGACCTTTCTTCATCCACCTTCATTCAGGATTTAGGAAGATTTGTGATGAAGTAGTGATGCATGTGGATGACACAACCAAGCAAGAATTAGTAAGCCATGAGGATGAAGAGCAACACCTTCCCTTACAATCATTTGAAATGGAGGTGGGATATAAAGCATTGGAGGATCCTTCACTTTAGTTTTCACAAATCATCTGGTATGAAACACTGCCTACTCATCTCATGAGTTGGGGCAAAAGAAGAACAAAGAGATATCATTATGTGTGTAATGGAGACTCTGATTTATGCAGGTGGGCATATGTTTTTTCATGGAGTATAAATATCATTTGCTTTGGCAACCAAATATTTGTGAGGGGTTTTGCAACACATCTGTGAACATAAAATAGAAAAAACAGCTGGAGTCAAGTCTTTAAAGTGCATATCATATAGATGTATTCTAAGTCTGTGGAAAAAATGGAAATAGAGATGGAAAATGAAGTGCAAAAATACTATTATTTATTTATTTAAGGATTGCGCCAGAACCATGTGAAGACAATATTGAATCTCTCTCTAGATCTTAATAGAAATTGGATCCATGCAATCCTTGATGTTCATTGATAGTTCTTCCATTAGGATAAAATTGCTTACTTTCATATTCCAATCAATCACATTCTATTATTCGTGAATTCGATACCAATGTATGTGTCAGACAAATAAACTCAGATTAGAAGGTTGTTGAATTGACATTTACACTCAGGCTATACCCACCACAATAACTTCAATAGAACATTTTTTGACTTGGCATAGAAACTCATGCAGGATATTACTCTAATTTAAAAATTGTTTCACTAAGCAGAAAAACACAGTTCTTACTTAGCATACTATCTCAAGTTTAGACATTGCATAGAAACACAGTCCATACCTGGCACAAGAACCTGGATTAGAAATTAGAATGTTGTGATATTGCTATCAAGATTCAACTGTGTAGTTTTACAAGTCAAACTCATTGACCCATGTTTCATGAGTGGTGGTTCACAAGAACCCATCTCTCATGATAATGAATGGTCCACTTAGCACTAATTGCATCTAGGTGATGCTCACAGAGGTGAAGCACTGGGCCTTCCCGAGAGGTCACCCATCCCAGTACTACTCCAGCTCAAGTGCACTTAACCATGAAGTTTTCCCCAAGGTTAAGCATACTTAGCTTGCAACCCCATTTGCAAAACCTTTAGCAAGTGTTGTGCCTTGTGAACCATTCATTAAAGAGCCCCTTTAGCTCATCAATTGATAAGTAGGAGGTATTTTCCATAGCGTGTCAAATTGTGATATTGCTATCAGGATTCAATTGTGTAGTTTTACGAATCAAACTCATTGAACCATGTTTCATGAGTAGTGGTTCACAAGAACCCATCTCTCATGATAATGAATGGTCCACTTAGCACTCATTGCATCTAGGTGATGCTCACAGAGGTGAAGCACTAGGCCTTCCTGGTAGGTCACCCATCCCAATACTACTCCAGCTCAAGCGCACTTAACCATGAAGTTTTCCCCAAGGTTAAGCCCACTTAGCTCTGTAATGGCATGTGAAAGACTTCTTGGAGCTCTCCTCCGATTTGCCTTGTCCTTTTTGCTGAGTGGACTTGCCTTTGCCATTGTCTTTGGCAGTGAACGTGTGTTCAACATTGGGACTCTCACTGTTGCTCCCAAACTGCTTCTTCCACCTATCTTGCTGCAAGAGCTTGTTGCACCGGTCATCAAACTTCAGGTCAACATTGGTGGAGGTAATGTTGAGAGTTTCGATGAAGTGCTTGTAGGATCATGGTAAGATTTTTTAGTCTGATCACCACCATATCCTCTTCCATCTTGCGACCAATGGTCTCCAATTGATTGCGAATGTCTTTGACCTTCATTAGGTGACCTTGCAAAGACATTTTGTCATCCATCATAATGGAAAACAACATATTCTTAAGGAAGAAAGCTTTGCCCTTGTCTGAGGTTTCATGAAGATCCCCTTCAAGTATTTCTATATCTCCGCAACAGTCGTACCGGATGGTATTTTGGTAGCATCTCATCGGTGACTAATAACTTGAGAAACATAACCGCCTCTCAATTACTGCCATCATACTTGTCCTGGTCCTTTCCCGTAGTGGTGGTGTTAAATTAAGATAGCTTTGGTCAGATATAAATGATGATTGCATTCATGCATCATCATCATTTATATTTAACCAAACTGTTCTTAAAATATAAAACCATCAAATAAGATTCGAAATTCAGATGATGATAATCGAATGGATAAATCAGAATTCATGTTAAGAGATTGTTGTTTGTTAAATACACGCATCTATGGTTAACACCGAATGGTTCGGTTATTGAGGGAACCCGCGCGCCCAAGGAACACGTCCCATGAGCGGACGTCCCAAGGAAACACGTCCTCTCATGAGACGCGTCTCTCCTTGAGGCGTGTCTCCCTCTTATAAATGGGACTTCATTCCCTTATTTGTAAGACATTGAACTCGATAAATGTTCTGCAATCAGCACATTTAATATAATAGAAATAAATCTGACTTAGAATTCTAGAACAAAATTTCTCACTTAGAATTTCCATAGGATCATTAGGCTCCTAGTTTGATAAGATTTGATTGCATTTACATGGTATTCGAGCCAAGTTGAGTGAATCAAAATCAAATCTAGTTATCAGATTACTTAGAAAAAAATCGCTTTTTTTGAGAAATCGAATTTACATCACATTCTTCATAATATCAAGTGTGATCAGATTTGAAGATCGCCTTGCATGAGCAAACAACTTCACATCATGGAAATTCAGAATCATGATGATTCTTAAAGAAAATAAGTTAGACTCATTTGTGAGAGAAAACAAGAGGGAACCTGAGGATGATCTTGAGAAAACTCAATGGATTGAAAACAATGAAAAGGCCATGAAAATCTTAGTAGATGCAGTTAGGGATCATATAGTGCCCATCCTTGCAAAACATGAAACTGCATATCTAATGTTCAAATCTCTTGAGAGCACCTATGAGATAAACAACAGCAGTAGGACTCTTGCATTAAAAAGGCAAATCAACAATGTCCAAATAAACAAAGGAGAAACCATTAATGCATACTTCATGAGGATCATTGAACTAAGGGATCAATTATCCACAATTGGATATCAAATTGATAGCAAAGAGTTAACTCTAATTGCACTAGGAGGCCTACCAAACTCATGGGAGTCATTTGTTCAAGGAATAAGTGTGAGATCTAAACTCCCCAAGTTTGATAGGCTAAGAACAGTCTACCTACAAGAGGAAACAAGACTCTCAACAAAAAAAAACAAACAAAAGAACATAGATGAAGACATTCATGTGCTCAACACAACATCTAATAAAAGGAGTAAGAAAAACTCCTACAGGAAAGGATCATTCAAAAGAAAGAGAAATTCCTATGGAAAAGGATCTTCCAAGAAGAAAGACATCTCTCAAATACAATGTTTCAGATGTGATCAATATGGCCGCTATGCAATGAAGTGCCCTGATAGATCAAAACAACAAGCATCCTTTGCTAAAGTAGGAAAGTCAAATTCAGACCATGAATCTGAGAAATTTGTATTCTATTCAGCCTTATCTAGTCAAGTATCTAACAACACCCACAATTGGGTAATTGATAGTGGTTCCTCTAGACATATAATAGGGTTCAGAGAACACTTAGACACTATGACTGAAAAGACTGATGAAGAAGTAACCTTTGGGGATGATTTTGCACACCTTGTAAAAGGGGTTGGAACTTGCTCCATCAAATTGAAATCTGGTCTCTCCCTTCAACTCACTTGAGTTTTATTTGTACCTGGAATAAAGAGGAATCTAATATCCATCTCTGCCCTTGAAGACAATGGATATAGAGTTACCTTTATGGATGGGAAAGTTCTAGCATGGCCTAAGAACTCAACTATCAAGAAAGCCCAAACCATAGGTATAAGACAAGGGTATCTTTACAAACTATGCACTGAGGTTAAGCAAGCCCTTACCCTTGATACTTCTGATTCAAATGAAATTTGGCATAGAAGATTAGGACACCTTCATTTCCATGCCCTACCTTCTGTGGAAAAACTTGTAATAGGATTACCTAAGTTAAAACCATCTCATGAAGGAACTTGTAAAGGTTGTGCCCTAGGAAAGAATACAAAGGGATCCTTTCACAATAGCTTGAGTAAAACCCAAAATGTATTAGAACTAGTTCACTTTGATTTATGTGGACCCATGTTTGTACCTTCCAAGGCAGGCTTTCTATACTATGTCATATTTATAGATGACTTCTCTAGGAAGACCTGGATTTATTTCCTTAAGTGTAAAGAGTCAATATAAATCCTTAAAAGGTTCAAGGAGTTCAAAGCTCTTACTGAAAACTTCTTTGGGAAGAAAATAAAAATATTAAGGACAGACAATGGGAAAGAATACACCTCTGAAATTTTTAAGGAATTCTGCATGAATGCCGAGATTAAGAGGGAGTTTACAGTAGCATACAACCCTCAACAAAATGGGGTTGCTGAAAGGAAAAATAGAACCATTGTAGAAGCTGCTAAAGCAATGTTGCTTGCTTAGAACGTTGAAACCTCATTCTGGGCAGAAGCCTCTAGAACTGTTGTCTACATTCAAAATAGATGTTCTCATTCTCATCTAGATAACAAAACTCCTAAAGAAGCTTTTACTGGCATAAAACCTGATGTTAGTCATTTTAGGATTTTTGGTTGTTCCAAAAAGAAAGGGGTATTTTTGGGATATAGTGAAACCTCCAAGGCCTACAGGATATTCATACCCGGGCAGAAACAAATTGAATTGAGCAGAGATGTCATCTTTGAAAAAGACATTGCATTCAAAAGGGCAAGAAGTTCTAGTGAGATAGAAACTTATTACCCTAGAGTATTAGAAATGGAACCTGCTCCTGAGATTCAGAGGGAGTATCCTGAGGAAATGCAAAATGAACTTCAATCTGCTTTAGATGAAAATCCAAATGACAACGGTAGAAAGAGGCCACTTTGGGCTAGAAAGATGATCAAAGAAGCTGAGAATCATGCAACACCCAAAGGAACGTTTAGGGAAAGTAAAAGACCCAAACGGTTCTCAAGCTATGTTGCTCTAATGAATAACATCATAAATTCAGAACCTATCAGTATTACAAAAGCCTTCAGACATCAAGTATGGAAGGACGCAATGACGGAAGAATATCAGTCCATTCTAAAGAATGATGTATGGGATATAGTGCCTAGACCAAAAGAGAAATCTGTTGTCTCTTCTAAATGGCTCTTCAAAATCAAGCATGCTGCTGATGGTAGTATAGAAAAACATAAGGCACGTTTTGTGGCCAGAGGTTTTTCACAAAAGGAAGGCATTGATTATGAAGAAACATTTGCACCTATTGCCCGCTACACATCTATGAGAGCAGTGATAGCCATTTCTGCAGCTAAAGGCTGGAAGATTCATCAGATGGATGTGAAAACTGCCTTTCTAAATGGGACCATTGAAGAGGAAGTCTATCTAGAATAGCCTGAAGGTTTTGTAATACATAAACCTGACTCACTTGTATGCAGACTAAAGAAAGCACTCTATGGACTTAAATAGGCTCCCAAGGCCTGGTATGAAAGAATTGACAGCTACCTCTTGGGACTAGGATTTTCCAAGAAAGATGCAAACCCAAATCTTTACTTCAAGGTAATTAAAGGTGATATGTTAATAATTATTTTATATGTTGATGACCTGCTGATAACAGGAGAAGATCACCTCATTGCTCAAGGAAAGAAGGATCTAACTTCAAAATTTGACATGAAAGACTTGGGCATTTTACACTACTTCCTAGGTTTGGAAGTTTGGCAGAAATTAGATAGCATCATATTAAATCAAGGAAAGTATACTATTGATATTCTGAAGAGATTTGAAATGTTGGATTGTAGACCCATGTCTACACCTATGGAAACCAACCTTCACAAACTGAAAGAAGCAGCTGCAGAATCCAAGTGTGCAGATCCAACCCTATATAGACAAATGATTGGATCCTTGATGTACCTGGTTAACACCAGACTTGATATTTGCTATGCACTGAATGCTCTTAGCCAGTTCATGTGTGAGCCAAAGGAAATTCACCTTATGGCTGTGAAACATATATTGAGATATCTTCAAGGCACTATTGGATATGGTCTTCTTTACAGAAATGACCAACTAGATCTACATGGATACTCTGATTCAGATTGGGCTGGAAGTGTAACCGATCGGAAAAGCACATCAGGATGTTGCTTCAGTTTAGGATTGGCTATGATCTCTTGGATCTGCAAAAAATAGTCTTCAGTAGCTCAAAGCTCGACAAAAGCTGAATACATTGCAGCCTCTATGGGGGCAAGAGAAGCAGTATGGCTCAGGAAATTGCTTGTGGGACTCTTTGGTGAGTCTTTAAATCCTACTATCATTCATTGCGATAATCAGAGTTGCATCAAACTCTCTGTAAATCCAGTATTCCATGATAGATCTAAGCACATTGAGATTCCCTACCATTATGTAAGAGACATGGTAGAAAGGAATGTGATCCAGTTGGAGTATATTAGTACAAATGGTCAAACAACAAACATTCTCACCAAACCACTCTCCAGGATCAAGTTAGAACACTTCAGGAAGAAGCTTAGTATGGTTGAAATGTAATTTGATATTATGTTTGAAATTCAAAATTGTTTATAAGTTGTACTAATATATGTAAAGATGTTTAATGTGTAAACTCTTTTGTCATGTGTGTGACTCCATGACCTTATGGGCCTGCTCCCCCTGTGTACATTATTGAAAGGTGATGATCTTTCTAATAATGAACACTTGTATATGACATTGTAAAGTGACGACTCTACATTGATGAGTTGAACTATCATGATAGATATCATGTGACTTGATATCTATGGACATGTCATGATAGTATCTCTTAGACACTTTGATGGATATCATGGGACTTGATGTCATTTGAAGATCATTGTGATCCTTAAGAGATAATCATGGTGGATAATTATATATCCGTGGATATGCCATGAATTATGGTAGACATCATGTGACTTGATGTCAGTGCACATACCATAATAAAGATGTGATTATGAAGAATGTCATGTGACTTGACAATATTGAGAAAACATATCATATCTTCGATATCACGTGTGAAGGTGATATCTCCACTTATTTGATTTGGAATATCTTCCCTAGCTAAGAGGGAGTGTTAAATTAAGATAGCTTCGGTCAGATATAAATGATGATTGCATTCATGCATCATCATCATTTATATTTAACCAAACTGTTCTTAAAATATAAAACCATCAAATAAGATTCAAAATTCAGATTATGATAATCGAATGGATAAATTGGAATTCATGTTAAGAGATTGTTGTTTGTTAAATACACGCATCTATGGTTAACACCGAATGGTTCGGTTGTTGAGGGAACCCGCGCGCCCAAGGGACACGTCCCATGAGCGGACTTGTCTCCACCTTGTGGAGACACGTCCTCTCATGAGACGCGTCTCTCCTTGAGGCGTGTCTCCCTCTTATAAATGGGACTTCATTCCCTTATTTGTAAGACATTGAAATCGATAAATGTTTTGCAATCAACACATTTAATATAATGGAAATAAATCTGACTTAGAATTCTAGAACAAAATTTCTCACTTAGAATTTCCATAGGATCATTAGGTTCCTAGTTTGATAAGATTTGATTGCATTTACAGGTGGGGCAAGCTTCTGTACCCAAAACAAGTGAATCCAAACACTGGTTCTCGAAGATGGTGAGCATCTTCTACTTCCACGTGTTGTAGTTTTTACCGTTGAACCTCTGGCTACTTTCCAACATAATGTTGGTCAAAGATGCCATTCCTCCCATTTTCCAAAAGCACGAAAAATGAAGTAAAAGTTTGATTGGAAAAATCTGAGTTTGTAGTCAAAACCTAGGTGATTAGTTGGCACATATCCCAAAGCAATCAGTTGTCCCAAATCCCACGATTTAAAAAAAAATCGTCAAACAAACAGAGGCTTAGAAACCCATGATTTTGTTCAAAATTTGAGAAAAATATGTTCTTTAGCATTAGCCACAATTTTTTGAAAAATCTGTCAAAACCCCACCATATTCAAGAGAATAGGCACAAGATTTTTGTTTTCAAAAAATCGTCAAAAAATGTAGACTCACCTAGAAACCCTAGCCGTGAGTTGCAGAATAGGCATGAATTTTTCAAAAAATTTGTCAAAAACAAGGCACAATTTTTTTTTTTCAAAAAAAATTTCAAAAAATTTAGAAACCCTAGTCACAGAAAGAATGGCACGAATTTTTTTCAGAAAAAAGTCCGTCAAAAAACACCTCGCCCATAAACCCTAGGCGGCAGAAAACCAGGTCACACCTAGGTTAAGAGGCATAGATTATGGAAAAATTCGCCAAAATACGGAGACCCTTCACACCAAATAGTCTGCAGAAATGAACACACAGGTCATGCCTGAGAAAAGTTGCAAACCATCTCAAAAATCTTTAGAAAGTCTCGTTGCAATTTGGTAAAAACGCAATTTTGTTTGCCAAAAATTCTACAAAATATAGGTCGGAAGGTGTGTGGATTGCAAGCAAAAATGTCACACAACAACAACTGCAATTTGCAGAAGAAATGAGGTACGATTTTCTTCAAAAAATCCACAAAAAACTTCCGTGATTTTACACCCTTCACGAATTCCTGCAAAAACCCCTGCAAATTTCAGCACAAAAAAGACTCCATGATTCTCCTCCAAACAAAAACACGGTTTTCCTTGAGAGAATATCCGTGATTTTCACTTGCAAAAATCCCTTGAAAATTCACTTGTAGAAAACTCTTGAAAATTTCAAAGTAAAACCCTCGATTTTTATTAAAAAATCGGGCAAAAATTTAAGCCACAAATTTTGTCACAAAAATTCGCCAAAAACCCTTGATTCTTAGTTGATAACAATCCTTGTGATTTTTAACAGTCGAGTAAACCTTTTTTATCATAAAATCGAACAAAAAAATCTAAAAAAATTTCCAAAAATTTCTTAGGAAAAGCCATGAATTTTATTAAAAAAAATCACAAAAAATTAGCCTAAGCTCTGATACCATGAAATGGTAATTGATTATCGTTATTCGATATTAACAAAGGAGAGGAATACTCCTTATATAATAGTTTACAAGCTGATGTTTCTATAAAGGAACAACTGTGAACTAAAGTGAACAAAAACAATAAACTGAAAGTTGCTAAAAAATAACTAAATCAAACTAACAACTAAGATGACCATTAAATATTACAATATTACTTTAATAGCTTTTCGGCAAAGTAGAAAAACTAGTAAATGAAGAAGAATGGGAAATAGAGCCTAAAGACTCAATATCCGAAACCTGTGAGAATAACAGTTGAGGCATTGAAAAATTGTTGATCGAAGAAGAGGTGGTTGAAGGATGTGAACCTAAAGCTCCTAGGCCAAAGGCATATAAGAAAGAAACTAAAGGCAACTTTGTGCCAAACACTCACGTAGAAGGAGTTGATTCCCATGTGGCCAAGAGTGTGAGTGAAGCATTAGAGAGGTTCAATCAAAAGTAAAACCCCCTAATAAGTTGGTTCCAACCATTGATATTGCACCAAAACAGGATGGTGACTCCCTTGTCAAGTCCTAGAATTGAAAGCCAAAAGTTGCCTAAATTCATAGGAAATCGGTTTGAGGACCTTGCAAGACATTGCAGAACCTATGGAACACTCTAGAGAGCGAATGGCCGGGAAGATAGAGCCTATTGGCTATAATCCTTTCCAACAACCTTATGAGGTATAGCTATTGATTGGTACATAGAAGTTGACCCAGCTCCCAAAACTACTTGAGAAAGATTAAAGAAAGCTTTCGAGGAAGAATTTAAATTACTATGAGATGACAATGAAATTGTAGCAGAGATCTATAATAGAAAGCAAGACGAGCACAAGACATAAGTACTTACAATCGAAGGATTAAATAATTCTTGGTGAAATTAGAAAATGAACCAACAAATGATCTTAAGAAAATATGGTTCATTGAAGGCCTTATTTCCTCATTACGAAAGAAAATGAAGGTATTACCACCATCTTCCTATATCGAAGCATACAAGCGGGCTATGGAATATCGGTCTAAGAACCTTGCAAGACATTGCAAGACCTATGAAACACTCTAGAGAGCGAATGGGCAAGAAGATAGAGCCTATTGGCTATAATCCGTTCCAACAACCTTATGAGGTATAGCTATTGATTGGTACATAGAAGTCAACTCAGCTTCCAAAATTACTTGAGAAAGATTAAAGAAGGCTTTCGAGGAAGAATTCAAATTACTATGAGATGACAATGAAATTGTAGGAGAGATCTATAATAGAAAGCAAGCCAAGCACAATGTTAGATTTAGGATCAGAAATGAAAGCAATCAGAAAATGCAACACATAAGACAATGAATACAACAAGATACCCTGGGAAAACCCTCCTACTCGAGGGAGAAAAACCCAGCAAATATATCTCTTATATATTGAAGGAATAAGAGCAGAAATCTGCTTACAACTCAGGCCCAACACAATGCCGAATTTGATACAATGAATAATAGCACCTCTCCTAGATGCAAAGATACAAATGAATATGTTTCTCCTTGAAATCGGTCTGCTGCTACAAAATGATGATCTGCTGCTACAAGATGATGATCTGCTGCTCAAGTATGAACTTCTTCTAGGAATGCGAATTATGATGAATGAACTTGATGATCAAATGAATGATCATCACCTTGTATTTATACAAAACTAGGTGACTCTTCATTTGGGTTGGTCTTTTTTAAGAAACAAGGTGACTCTTATAAAATTATTATATATAGCAAGTCCGACTTGCCTTGGTATTATTTATCCATCATTTTTAAATTTGAGAGAAAGATATCTCCCATTGCTATAACATCAACACTCCCTCTTAGCTAGGGAAGTATCTTTCCAGATATCCATGTCATGGAGTCTCTCAACATGACGCCCACAATGGCTACACCCATTTGTGGAAAATTCAAAGGTTCATCACGGAGTCTCTCAACGTGATGTCGTCATGGAGTCTCTCAACATGACGTCCACCATGGCTACTCCCATGTGTGGAAAGAAACACAATTACAAGGGTTCATCACGAAGTCTCTCAACGTGATGTTGTCATGGAGTCTCTCAACATGACATCTCATCTCTGTCACAGAGATGAACAAGGGCTCGCACCTTATATTTCTCCGTCTCAGAGAAATATACATTACAACAAATCTTCATGATGATGTGACTCCCTTTGGAGCTCCAAGTACTTGCATCAACCTCTTGACCTCCTCGTCCAAGATTGTCTGCAATGCTTGCCTTAGAGGAGCGGTTTCCAATGCACACTTTTGACACTATTGACTTGCTCGAGTCCAGGGCTGTCCTCCTCGATCTCATCCTAGATCACCCTATTCTAAATAGGTTTGTAGAGCTACCAATGCAAATCCAGATTAACTGTGTTGTGCAATTCTGTTCTCAGCTGTTGAAGAGGTCTTCCAAGGATTTTGCACTTGGCCTTGCAACATTGCAACCTTCACTTCTTCTTAGTGAGTCACATAAATCCCTCTCGATCCCTACCTCAGAGATTTCAAAGAAATTCTCTGGAAGTGAACTCCCCTCCATTGACCTATCTCAGAACCTTAATCCTTTTCCTGGACAAGCTCTCAACTTGTGCCTTGAATTCTCTGAATTTGACTCCCTCTGAATGTCATTTCCTCCTCTTCGAAGAAATTGATCGACTTTAGAATAAGAAACTTTTTGAATCAACTTTAGAGCTAGGCTCCTTTTGAGATGTCCCTATGTCAATTTCTGCAGTAGAAACATGTTGTGTAGACCTTAATTTTCAATCTCGAGCAAAGTGACTATACTTGTCACACCTGAAACATTGAATGTGAGAGAGATCCTTCTTCTTCTTCGGTTTTGGGGCAGAATCTGATTCTTTGTTGTGATGAGCCTAGCCTAAGCTGACTCAAAAACTCATCTTTGTTCCCTTAAAATTTTGTCGAACACTTTGTTTGCTGATATAGTATTTTTAGTTTGATGTTGCTTGATAGAAAAAAAAGCCAGGATAAAAATAGAATGCTTAAAAACACTTCTACAATGTCTATAATCAGATCTAAATGCAATATGATATTCTCTTTGGATTTTCAAATACAAGTACATGAGAAACTATGAGTGCAAAGTGCAACTACAGCTTGTTGACATTTAGTTGAACACTTACCATGCATAGTACAAATGATAGTTACAAATGCAATAATATCTATCTCAGGCCAGCACTTGTGTCTCCTTTATTGCTATCAAATTGTTCACTACAGTGATGATATCGAACTGCCATGACTCTTGGCATTACAACATATGTTTATCAAATGATTTTCTGAGTACAATTTGCAGCCTTAGCATGAAATCTGAATATGCACATGTATGCAACCTACAGCTGTAACTATATTCTAAGTATGCAATGCTAATGGACTAATTTATGAAAAGAACTTGATTGGAATAGAATCGCCCTTGTTGCTGATATGATTGCAGATATTAATTAATGTATAGCTCTTTATCAGACCTGTAACGTTTCTAGATGACTGTAATTTTCTGGTAAAATTTATATCAGACCTGTAACCTGCCCTCCAAATGATCTGATAGCATGAAGAAATCGCTGCCAATGAATGATACAATAATCCTCAATGCAAAGCACCTCTAACTCCACAAATATGCACACTACTGTAGCGTTTTACTGTAGCACGACACTATTCACGTGTACTGTAGCATGATACTGTTCATGTGCACTGTAGCATTTACTGTAGCAGCGAACAAACCCCTACAATCTGCTCAAGACTTGAATAAATACTTCACCGATATGCTCAGATGAAAGGACAGAATTATCCTCTCCTCAATTGCAACCCTTCAAGAGATCTTTCACCCCTCAGTTATGCTAGCAATAGGAAGTTTTCGTTTCCTATGATCAAAGAAGAAAACTACGAAAGCCCTAGGCTCCACAATAAAAATCAATCAAAATAATAATCATCAACTGGATACCGAGAATGAGCTTCTACCTCTCTTTTTATTCTTTCCTTAGGAGAGCTCAAACACCTTCCTGGCCAATGTGGGATAAAATATTTATTCCCACATAATTTTTTTCACTTGACACACTTTAATATATTAAAGTGACTTTATTATTATAAAGTGACTTTATTATTATAAAGTTACTTTATAACTTTATAAAAATATTAAAATATTAAATAAATCACTTAAGTCACTTAAACTTTAATATCTCTTGATGTACTTGTCTGATTGCTAAGCTGTCTAAGCCAGGAGTCGACTCTCCCTGTTCTCCATGTGATCGGATGCTCGTCTAAAAATAGAAACCCTGAACAGTGACTTACTATAATAGTAAGTATGTGAAACTAAGTTTAGAAACAGCTGCAAAGGCCCAATCAAGGTCGACATAGCCAATATGCTCTGCTCAGGTGTCTTTCTATTAATAGGAACCCTGACTCTCCCAAAATAGTAACTTACTATAAATAGTAAGTGTGCCAATCTGAGTCAAATAACCTGTGCAAAGGCCAAAACCTGAATCCAACTGAGGAGTAATGTGTCTAATCACCGGGGAACTGCCACAGAAGACCCCTTATCCATAACTATTAGCCTACAAGGGTCAAGTGATAGGCTAATCCTTACGAACTCTGATGCTCACAAAAATGGGGACATTACATCTGTCTCTATTCCTCTTTCTTCCTTTGCCTCTTTCTCTAGAAGTATGTGTAGCAAGGACTTGATTTTCTACATCATGATAGTTTCGCCCAATTCCTCTTGTTGCCAACCTGGACTTTTCTTGAATACAATCAGCTCGAAGACGATCAAACTTGGGCAATTGGATCTCCCACTGATGCTCCAAATAAAGGGTTCCCAAGATTGAGGAAGACCATTTAGTGCCAACATAACAAGATCTTTGTCTGCAATTATATCCCCAATAGCGCTCAACCGATCTCTCAAATCAGCAATCTTCATAAAGATGACTGAATCATCTTTAGCCATTTTTACATGATGAAGTTGTTGTCTCAAAGCAAGGGCTTTGTTGGTGTTGTTGATCTCATACAATCCTTTTAGGGTATCAAACATTTCTTTAGCTGTCTTCAACTTGGAGATGATCGGTACTAGGTGATTCATCACAGAGTCTATCATGATCTTTCTAGCCTTCATGCCATTTTTCTTCCACTGGATTTTCTCAGTATCATCGGAAGGCTCGGGCATATCACTTTCCATGAAATCAAGAAGATCATTCTCCTCTAATGCAATGAGTACCCTGGGTTTCCAAGAGTTGAAGTTTGAAGCTCAATCAAGCCTATCTTCTACCTTGAAACCGCTCACCATCTTCTTTTTCCGCACAAATTCACCTTCAAAGATCTGCCCTTAGGTCAGAAATAATTTGAACCTTAGATCTGCGATACTTCAAGATCTGCCCTAGATGAAAAGCTGACTTGATTGCTTAAACAAATCTGATCAGATCTTTTTGTAGACCCGCTCTAATACCATGTTAGATTTAGGATCAGAAATGAAAGCAATCAGAAAATGCAACACATAAGACAATGAACACAACAAAATACCCTAGGAAACCCTCCTACTCGAGGGAGAAAAACCCAGCAAATATATCTCTTATATATTGAAGGAATAAGAGCAGAAATCTGCTTACAACTCAAGCCCAACACAATGCCGAATTTGATACAATGAATAATAGCACCTCTCCTAGATGCAAAGATACAAATGAATATGTTTCTCCTTGAAATCGGTCTGCTGCTACAAAATGATGATCTACTGCTACAAGATGATGATCTGCTGCTCAAGTTTGAACTTCTTCTAGGAATGCAAATTATGATGAATGAACTTGATGATCAAATGAATGATCATTACCTTGTATTTATACAAAACTAGGTGACTCTTCATTTGGGTTGGCCTCTTTTAAGAAACAAGGTGACTCTTCATAAAATTATTATATATAGCAAGTCCGACTTGCCTTGGTATTATTTATCCATCATTTTTAAATTTGAGAGAAAGATATCTCCCATTGCTATAACATCAACACACAAGGCATAAGGACTTACAACCGAAGGATTAAAGAATTCATGGTGAAATTAGAAAATGAACCAACATATGACCTTAAAAAAAGATGTTTGATTGAATGCCTTATTCCATCATTACAAAAGAAACTGAAGGTATTACCACCATCTTCATATATCGAAGCATACAAGCGGGCTATGGAATATCGGTTTGAGGATCTTGCAAGATATTGCAAGACCTATGAAACACTCTAGAGAGTGAATCGATAGGAAGATAGAGCCTATAGGCTATAATCCTTTCCAACAATATTATGAGGTATAGCTATTGATTGGTACATAGAAGTCGACCCAACTTCCAAAACTACTTAAGAAAGATTAAAGAAAGCTTTCGAGGAAGAATTCACATTACTATGAGATGACAATGAAATTGTAGTAGAGATCTATAATAGAAAGCAAGACAAGCACAAGACATAAGGACTTACAACCAAAGGATTAAAGAATTCTTGGTGAAATTAGAAAATGAACCAGCGGATGACCTTAAGAAAAGATGGTTCATCAAAGGCCTTATTCCCTCATTACAAAAGAAAATGAAGGTATTACCACCATCTTCTTACATCGAAGCATACAAGCGGGATATGGACATAGAGAGCAAAGAAAAAATGTCGCCATGTGGAAAAAGAAAACGAAAGATGATGATAGTTCATATGACAATAGAGTGAATTAGGTACAATACAAGCACTCCGAAAAGACATGCTCTAGATGATGAAAGAGCCAAAGGAAGAAAAAGAGAATAATAAGGAGAGAAACGAACTTTGGTGCACAATATGTAATATGGACATGCTAAAATCAATTTCCCAAAGTTTGTGAGATCTATCATGTCTTGGGCCACTCAATTAAAGAATGCCCATACAATTTGAAATATAGGAGTACACAATTACTCTTCACACAAGGAGAACGGTCCACTTTGCCAGTATACCACCAAAACCACATAATACTAATGCATCCTCGGGTGGATATCAAAACAAAAGATAACAATAATAGTGGAAGGAGTAGGATACAATTCAATTCAAAAGGTTGCCCTATTATATAGTGTAGGCAATGCAATGAGTGGGGGCACTTCACCAGAGATTGTCAGGGTAACCAAAACAAGACTACACTCCTTTGCAAATGGTGTGGACTACAAGACCACAAAGATATCAATTGCCCAAAACAAAAAGCAACTATTAAGATGATCGGTATAAAAGGGGAAAACAATGAAGTTCTCGCAGTTACAAGAGGACAAATGAAAAAAGCATTATACCCAGATCCACATATGGAGAAAGAATGACCAAGCAATGCAAAAGCAATAGTCAAGCAAGCCATGGAAAAAGAACAATGATGTTCTAATGGGAATACAAGTATCGCCATGAGAATCCAATTGGATCAAAATATCATAAGGCAAGTATTACAAACCACAATACCCATTAAGATGGAAGATCTTTAGCAAAGTATGCCTCAATTGAAGACTACAATTATTGCTACAACGAGTAACCAACCGAAAAGGAAAAATATCAAATACAATTTTTTTCCAATCAAAGTGCAAAAGACTAGGTAGGGCCTCACATGAGAAGAACGAAAAAATAATGAAAATAATAGAAGTTCAAATTTGAAAAAAAAAACTATTAAACCACCTTATTTTACCATCGTGCAGTTCCCTTCCAATATTGTCATACACTTGCATAGTAAGATAGTTCAATTTCTTTGTCAATTTGTCATACCACTCCCTCTTGTATGCCTTCATTTGCAACGTCGTACAATCTTTGTCAACCATATAACCACCCTTTATGCAACAAGTAAATTTTTTTTTACCCTCTCCATCATACGGTCGGACCTTGTTCCTACTGTACAACCCCATCACTTGATCCTTGCATTCATATGGCTTAAAATTGTTAATAATTGGAGCTATCGTACACCATACAACCCCTACCTACTTGTATGCCAAATGACTCAACTTTATCCATCGTCGTACTACCTTCTTCAACACTCGCCATGCAACTACTAGTCCAACCTATTGTATGATCATCTTGCTCAGATTTGCTCCGTCATACACCTCACACTCAGAAAAAGTTTTCCTTCGTATGGATTGCATCGACATTTTTCATTGTATGACTTAAACTATTTTCTCTGCCTTATGGTTTGTACCTCCATCATCCATCGTACAACCTATTCAAATGTGGTTTTGCCTTAAACAAAACTGGGGTTATTCTCAGAGTTTGGCTGAAGACATTATAGTTGGTTCTTCGTTTGACTATGACTTTGGCAAAAATTGGGAGTTTTTCATATAGGTTGTTGAATTGAGGAAAAGTACATTAGTGGAAAATGGTTAATGTTTTCATGATCAAAATGGTCCCGAAGTGCTTGCAGTACCATCTGGGCTTAGTAATTGATTGGCTGCAACATTCTTAGCTTTTAGTGTGCAATCAAATGGGGTCCCTTGGTTGGTTGGTCAAAAGCATTGTTCATATAGTGGCATATGTTGGTTAAACACTCCAAAAACTCCATTTTTTGGTGTTATAAGCATTGTTTTCTGCCTTTCGAAAAATCATGAAAATGATGTGCACCATGAAGGTTTGTGTGTTTTTGAAGGTCTTAAGTTGGGCTTGGTAATGGGTACTCCGCCCCTCAACCCCAACTTGTATTGTGACAGGGAATGTGCTAGGGACGCTACCCTCAAATCTCGTGAGAGACATTGCCTCTTGACCCTGTTGGGGGCACTAACCCCAAACCCCTATGAGGGGCACTGACCTAGACCCCCACCAAACTCATTTGATTTGCCAAGTACTCTCCAAGTCCGAGTTTGCAAATTATGCTTCCGAGTATGCCTATAGGTATTAGTCTATAATATCACCATCAATTTGGAATGTCTTCCTAATTGTTACTAGATGCTTACTTGTTTTCCTTATTGTCTGGAAGATGTCTCTTTCTTTTGGGGGGGATGATATAGTTATTGTACAAATTCTATTGTTATGTTTTGATAATATGGTTTATCTGACTATTTTGTAATTGTGTACCAGCTTTGGGTGGTTATAAGAGTTAGTTGACGGTTGTGTTCCTCTTGGCAACTATTATGTGCTTTGAATAGTCTTTGTATCATCAAGGAAAGTAGTATGATCGAGTTGGATCAACTCTAATCCTTGGCTGACCATCTCGGGTCTACTTCTGTAATAAATTCATGTGCGAATAAAGATATACTTTTACTCCTTTATTTGGTATGCATTATTAATTTTGGTCATTATTTCAAGTATTCATTTTGTCAAGTAGGAGAGTAAACAATGATTATGTGGAAGTTCAGAAACACACCAATCTGCTAGCCCTCTCATCTATCCTGCAAGTCAATGTAGTTCTTTGTGAGAAAGAAAGAGATTTTATTAATGTCTACAAGAGACCAAAATAGGTCAATGGGACACCAAAACAGGTCAGTGGGACTCGAAGGTACAACCAATAGCAATTGCATGTGGGAACCAAAAGAAGCAACTCTAAAAGAGATAAAAGACTACAAAAGAAGAACAACTCTAAAAATACTGCTGATGTCACATTGTGGTATTGTAGAAAGCATTAGGAGTTTTCATAATAAAGGTTCCAAACTCCAAAAAGCTAGGCAGAAAATGTTGCAGTTCAGAGGAGAGAATCACACCAATTTGGTGATGAAATGCCTTGACAATAATGGGAAAATTATACATATAATAAATACCATATATGGCAGGTTAAAACCTCAAAGGTGAATCATTAAATATTTTTATATGTATGCTACATGTTTGTAAGGATGATAATTTAAGAAAGAATGACAAATATCTCCATTTTCATGTACTACTGCCAGTTATGGATTTGCATTTCTTTGTATTCCTTAGCCATGTAATCTTGGAAAAAATGCTCCCACAATAGTGTGATGTCTACTTTAAGGTCTTACATTCTTGTGCAAAGTATCATGTTACATATGGTGCCTATTAGTGTCATTGAAGGTGGGGATACCAAAATGTAAGGGGTTATGAGATTCAACCATCTTTGTATTATGCTATCTTCATCCTATGAAACATGAAGAACAAATATTAAATTACTTGTCATCTGCTTTGTCTCATAATCATGGTTATTGAACATGGACTCAACATAAACTTGATAGGACGATATTGGACTCTAATTTGGACTTAGTAAAAAGATTTAGTGTGGACTAAACACAAACCCAACAATTTGAAAAAACATGATCAATAGAATTTTAAGGAAGCTTATGCTTTTCTATGCACTCTTCTTTAAATCAACTATAAAGACACAAAAAAAAATCAATTACATGCTACTTTGCTCACATACACAAGTATACATCAAACAAAGAAGTACAAAAGTTAATTTGAGCTAAAGGAAACAATATTTTTAAATTTATAAATATTCTCCAATTTTTTGGTCTACCAAAATCATGGATTGTTATATCAATGGTGTCAAAAAAAAAAGAACATGTCGTTATGGACTGCAATTGAGAGGACCTAGCATCACTTGGCTAAACATCAGTAGCATTATGGTGGTTCTTGCACTCACATCTTAGATAGGTCTTCAATGTTACTACAACCATGATATCTATGCGTGTCTCAACAATATCAATGGGATTCGCTCACACTTTCTCCTCCAACAATGCTACTACTTCTGCCTCAAGCTATGCCTTTCAGAGATTTGTCAGTTTAATTGGGAAAGATGAAAAAACTGTTTGTTTGATTACTATGCAGTATTCTGCAATAATTATTGCAAAATCAAGCTCAGAATAGCTACAACAAGCTCAATAACACTGTTTGATTAGACTCTTTATGATGATCAGTGGGCATAGCCTCTTAAGTTGTTGCTGGTATTGGCAAACCATTTGAGCATTACATAAAATGAAATACCTTGTTCCTTTTGATTTGCTAGTTGCTACTATTTGTAACTGCATTATGTATAAGCTGTAGGCAAAAATAAGCATGAAGTATGTCCTTGAAAACTGTACATATAACAGCTTTTTCAACCAGTCCAAAACTACTGGTTTTTTGTTTGGGAATTGTACTATATACTTTTGGTTTAACAGTTTTACTTGAATTTTATTTCTCACTGTCCTTGTCTTAGAGGTTCTTTGCATTCAATTTCTATTTGACAGTTTTACAATCTAAAGCTAATTCCATTTTTCTCAATGTGTTTCCAATGGTTCATTCTAGGAACTTGGAATAAATGTGAGACGTGTACATTCAGAGAAAGGTGCAAAAGTTGAAACACGTCCTGCAGTGATAACAGTGATGGGGCATGTTGATCATGGTAAAACTTCACTTCTTGATGCTTTAAGGCAAACATCTGTGGCAGCAAAAGAAGCTGGTGGTATCACTCAACATCTAGGAGCATTTGTTGTGAGCATGCAATCTGGAGCATCTCTTACTTTCCTGGACACTCCTGGGCATGCTGCCTTCAGTGCTATGCGAGCAAGGGGTGCTGCGGTTACAGATGTGGTGGTGCTTGTGGTAGCTGCTGATGATGGGGTTATGCCTCAGACTCGTGAAGCTATGGCTCATGCACAGTCAGCAAATGTGCCTGTTGTGGTTGCAATCAACAAATGTGACAAGGCAAATGCAGACCCTGAAAAAATACGAATGCAACTTTGTACAGAGGGATTGGCATTAGAGGAAATGGGGGGTGATGTCCAGGTGGTTGAGATATCTGCAACAAAAAATATTGGTTTGGAAAAGCTGGAGGAAGCTTTACTGCTCCAGGCTGAACTAATGGATTTGAAAGCACGTGTTGATGGTGATGCTTATGCATATGTTGTTGAAGCACGACTTGATCGCTGTCGTGGCCCTTTAGCTACAGCAATAGTTCGTTCTGGAACATTAGTTCCTGGCCTTTACATTGTTGTTGGTGCTGAGTGGGGAAAGGTCAGGGCTCTGCGTGATATGTCTGGTCAACCTGTTCATTCAGCAGGGCCTTCAATACCTGTTGAGATTGAAGGCCTCCGAGGTCTACCTTTGGCAGGAGATGAGCTTTCTGTTGTTGCCACAGAGGAGAGAGCAAGAAAATTGAGCAATGGAAGGAAAATAAGATTTGAAGAAGAACGAATTAAAAAGAAAAATGAAGAGGCAGCAAAGATGTCAGATCTTGTGGATGAAGGAGTTGAAAAAGTTGAAATGGCACTTATTGTTAAAGCTGATGTGCAAGGTACTGTCCAGGCTGTAACAGATGCATTAAAGACGCTGAATAGTTCACAGGTAAATATGAAAACAATTAATATTTGAGTGTTTTTTATCACCTTGAGTTCCTAACTACATTGGATTACCAGGTGCTTGTCAATATTGTTCACAAAGGAGCTGGGGCAATTTCTCAAGCTGACGTGGATTTAGCCCAAGCATGTGGGGCATGCATTGTGGGCTTCAATATACGTAACACAGCAAGTTCTGTAGATGCAGCTGCTCGTCAAGCAAATATAAATGTAAAATGGATCACTCCCTAAAATATAAGTGTTGATGTTTTTGTGTGACAAATTTGTAGTTTCTCATCAAAGCAGATGTACCTTGTTTCAATGTTTTCTAGTTCAGTAACTTACGTATGAAAGTTAAAGTAGTTAGCATAAAAAAATTCTTGTGTAAATGGGAATTCTTTATATCCTTATACTGGGTAGGTTCAGTACATTTAATTTTTACAATTAACCATCAGACCATCGCAATCTGGTAGAGCTAGGCAGTTAAGCAGGTTTAGTTCTGAACAGTAGGTGAAACATGTAAGTATTGGCTTTAAAGCAAAATATGGATATTAAGTCTGGCTAGTCTTTGTTTTATAAAATTAGTGTTTTTTATGTGATAATGCTCAGTAATCTGCATAAACAATTAAATACATAAGCTAGTACAGAAAAAAATGGAAGGAGCCTCCCAAACAAATCATGATTAAAGGGACTAGGAAGGTCAAATGCAGCCTAAAACTGAAGACATGAAGAGAAAAATCAAATTAGAATTTCACATTTTGACACTGCCATTGTTTAAGAAAATATTTGCAACATGTACTGAGAAACACTCATATTATAGAATATAGATCCATGCAGAAGCTGAGAACAGATCATTTAGAAGCAATATCTGTTGCATTAGTTGTCGCATTTCAGTATAATTTTTTGAGGTGCTCTCTACCATGGTTGGAAAACTCAGGCTTGGCAGCCCAAAGTTTTTACTTGGACTTGAGACTAAGCAAAACTTGGCAAAAAAGGTAACACAATTACACAAGAAAAAAACAAACATATAGAGAATACATAAGTCTACTATGATCATCAATCTATCATAATTCAAACATTGCATATTAAATGCAAAACAAAAAGAAATTTCATATTCACACAATGCACTGTATTACTATAAAATTACAAATAATAATTGTTTATCTGTTGACAATGGACATATCACAAACAGCAAAATACAATCTACACACTCATCTTCCCCTCCTAGTAGTAGTACTTTGGAGTCTCAAACTAGAAAATAAATCGATAACATGAGGGGTGACTGATTTCTCAATCATGTCTTCGTCTTCCTCCAAAGCTTCTGCCTCTACTGCTGCTCTCTCCAATTCAGTGAGATCTTCATTGCTGAACATAATATCTGCTTCTTTGACAATCTAATTAACAAGTAGATTGATATCATCCAAGTTGATGGCATCATGAGGACTTTCCAGTTTCCACCTTGTTGGTTCAAAGGTGAAGGTTGTATTGGACCAAAAGCGTCATTGCGGCACTTCTGGGTCACCTTGGTGTTAATGCTCTCAAATAGGCTGGGACAGATAATAAACAGCTAGCCTTTAACAATCTGGTGTACTAGCACCATAAATATCCCACCCCAAATCTACAAATAATTTAAAAAAAAAAAATTAAGTAAAAAGTTTGACATTTAAAGTTTAATTTTTGAAGTTTCTGTTTCCTAAGGCTAATATTAAGCTAAAGATTAAAGGACTGATTTTTTTTAAACCTACCTGTTGTTTTTCCCTCCTTGAAATGGCTTTAGCTGAAGAAAAGAGCCTCCCTTATGCTCACTCTTGTAGACTTCCAACTCATCCAAAATTTTGTTCTCTGATTTTTTCATTTGCTGCCATCCCCACTATGTGTGAATTAAGGCTTACCATGACCAACTCATCAAATTTAAATGTATTAGAGAAGTAGAATTTTTGTTTAGATAGTACACCAAGGCATTTGTCGGCTAGTGAAGTTGGTTTGCCCATCTACAATTGATGATGAACCAAATGATATCATTTTTTTTATAACTGCCATAGTAATGCAAAATAGCCTCTTTAGCTCTATATATGGCCTTATAGGTAACGCAATAACTAGAAATTATGTATAAACAAAACAAAAACAAGAAATAGATAATTTTGAGTGCTTTTGGATTCAATTTCGTAAGTTTTCTTGATGCAATCCAAAAGCACTCAAAATCATTTGCATGGACTATGGAAAACTCATGCTTACTAACAAAGAAATAATTCCCTATAAATTTATTTTTGCAATTGTTATTTACCTTGAATATTTCCTCTAATTTTTTTTATGAATAGCTCATAAAAAGTAGTGTTTTGCAGTCTTCTCCCCTTCATTTATAAGAATACAAAGAGTTCATCTAGGCATAGCCCACAAACATCTTGTTAAGAGAAGGAATTAAGACTACAATGCTGTACAAAGTGAGGAAGTTGGTGGCAAATCGTGTCACCCCTAATAACACAAGTTTCTTGCCATTTATGTTATTAAAATAAGGGCCCAAGTATAGCTGCAGATAAATTTGGTATGTTGTCCAGCATCTTCAACCATACTTTTGATCCATCCATTTTTTCCAATATTCTCAAGCATCGAATCCAAGCAATGTGCAACACAAGAACTCCAACAAATAGTGGAATTCCTTTTCTAAATGCGTTTCCCCACAAATATATATGTTGTGTTATTTATGACAATTGGACAACATTCTCAACCCGAACCTTTTGGATCACCCCTTCCAATAGATTGTACATAGTCTCAACATTCTTGACTTTGTGTGAGACATATATAGACTTAAAGAACAACAATGTGCTAGTCGAAGCCACAAAAAAGTTAATGAGAAGCATGTTCTTTTCATCTATGTATCCATTAGAAAAAACGCTGCTGCCTTCTCTTCGCCATACTTTCATCTAATAATCAACTACAAGCTGTGTACTTTTGATGGCTTCCTTTAACAATGGGCCACTAAAATCGTTAGCTTTGGAGTTGTAAACACCTAATTGGCAATTATTATTGCATTTACCAACCCTTCCTGATATGGGTTGTTTGCCACAATGAAGGTTATATTCTTGTAATAACAAAAGTTTGTCACATCTTTAGCCTCATGTTGTTTCTCTTTGTACTAAGTGAAGGTTTTGCCCATGGAACATTTTTGAGGAATAAAGAAATTTGGTGAAGAATGAAGACAAATCTAACTCTCATCAGCAGAGGGATGCAGATGTCAAATGCATGGGCTAATAAAAGAATTTGTAGATGTATTGGTATTGGAACTCATCACTACTGCCATTGGTTCTCTTGTCCTTTTGCTTTCTATTTCTTTTGTATCATAACTAGCAAGTAGGGCATCTATTTCTCTCCTCACTTCATCGGATATTTGAAAACACACCTTTAGATCATGTCAAGGAGTTTGAGCAAGGTGGATTTTAACTTATTGGTTCCTCCTCTCATAGGATATCCCCAAAAATTATAGGTCACCATACCCTTGGTCACATCCACCATTCCATGCATGGTGCTTCCTACCATTGCTTTGAGTTGAATGTAATAACCACCCTAGATTTTTTTTTTTCTTCTAAAAATTACATCAACTGAAACAGCAATTACAATGCAATATCCATTTCACTTTTTGACCACCTAGTTCCTAAGATGGGCAAGGTGGGAGCATATGGAGAAAGGATCAATATAACAAGTAAATTGCAATAGCTGAAATAAAAAGCACTAGGTGGCAAGCCGGCCAATTCCACTTATTCAATGGAGTGCAAATATGCCAAATTGATAGAAATAAACATCCACTTATTAACTATTTATGCACATAATATAGATACGTACAACATATTTCAGAATACAAGATGCATAAAATAAGGAATGCTTCTATTCATTTATCCACAGTAAAGTATCAACATTGCAATCACTTGGCTGTCAATATTATTCTCATAATAATATCTTCCTGACTACAAGGACTCAAGTACATATAACGCTCGGCGATGGTTGAGCAACCAACTGTCGTGACGTTTCATAACAACCCAGTGACCACTAATCGAGACTTAATTACTCAAGTACATATGTCATTCACCACATTAATTATTTGCATTACAACTATAGTTTTATTGAACATAATTAACTGGCTGACTATGACGACTATGCTACAGCTGACTACGACCGACTACAACTAAAGACAATGACTGCTTACATCATCCCCCCACAAAAGAAGTCGTCTTCCAGACGACATGACAAACCAAAAAGGGAATGATACTACACATAATGCTAATGAGAGGAGGGGGGAAGTGAAGACGTCCTTGGATGCACTGATGAAGTCAGCATAGTCGTCGGAGAGCGTTGCTCCCTCAATCGCCTCACCTCCTCTATACACACACGAAGTTGACGGTCAACAAGTATCTCTTGTTTCCTAGTGGCTTTGACCATGCGAGCCGCCTCCATCAATTGGCTTTTAGCCTTGTCTACCTCTGTGCTCCTTGCCGCCAGCTGTACTTCCAACTCCTTTACCCGCTTCTCCAATGTTTTCTCCTGTCGTGCCTCTTCTTTTGCAGCCATCACCTTGGCCTCTAAGGCCACTGCATGGGCCTCTCCAACACTGGCTAGTCTGGTCTGCTCCGCCAATTGTGTTTGAAGGTTCTTCATAGCTTCGGTTGACTCATCTTTGACCTTTTGTAACATTCTGTATACCTCCACCTTCCCTGCTAGTGCTAGCTCAGTGGACAATATCTGGCACTTGCTTCACGGCATAAAAGATGTCGCGAAAGGCTAACTCGATATGATAGAGACTCTCCAGAACCCGTGCATCCCTTCCTACCATCCTTGGTGGTACACCACGCCATGCTCTAAGCATTGTTGAAGTCTCACCTGCTGGCCATCCTTGATTGGTGAAAATATGAGCAAACTCGGACTCGCACCCCATCTATACGAATCCGTGGATCCGTTGTACCTCCTGGGCCACTAGTGGAGAGTGGCCAACCTTGAGCCCTTTAGAGATCTCTCCCACCTGCATCATCAATCACCCCATGTGTTGAGCTCCTCTACATACTGCTGCACAATCCCTAAAGGATTTGTTGCATCCAGTTATGACATCTCCACGACCAATCTTCCAGACCTAGTGGAGCCATCCTCCTCACCGCCGGATGCTAACGGTGACTCCTCTTCCGTTGTAGGGGTCTCCCTCAATGTCTGCCCCTCACCTCCTGTACTATTGCCTCCCTCTCTCCTGTAGTTGTTGGCTGCTGGTGTGTCCCTTCCTCTTCTACCAGCTTGGCAGTGACACTCTACTGAGTTTGGAGGAGTGGGCCTCCCTCCTCTGCATCCCGAGCCAAAGCCTCCGAAGGGCCTCCCTCGCCTGTTCCCTCAACCAAAGCCTTTGAGGGGCTCAGTATTGGTAGCTCTGGCTCCTCAACCTCAATCTTGAACCCAACAAACCCAAGCCAATCATCTATTTGTGGCACTCCTAGCAGTGCCACAAAAGAGACTGGCGATTCAACGGTTGTGGTTGCCTGCTCCTGTGTTGTAATCGTTCCCCATGTAGTCACTGGCCTGGGGGTGGGTGGTAATGCTAGCGACATCGAGGTACTTGGCAATGCCAGCCCTGACAGTGTATCCCTTGAAACTGCCAAACCAGGCTGTGTATCCCCTAAAATTGCCAAATCAGGTTGTGTATCCCCTAAAACTGCCAAGCCTCTTGAAACTGCCAAACCTGGCAGTGCATCTACCGAAATTGCCGAACCTGGCGGTGGTGGTGTGGCTGAAATTGAAACTACCAATCCTGGCAGTGCATCTCTTGAAATTGTCGAACCTAGTAGTGTGGCAACTGGTGGTGCAAAGTCTCGTGCCAATGGTGCCCAACCTGGCAATGGGCCTAACATTGAGGCCACTACTCTCAATGTCTACCTTGCCCCAATCGGTGATGCCGAGAGAGTAAATGTTACGGTCGGCAGTGAGCTCCTAATACTCACTGGTAGTGTTGGAAGGGTGAACCCCACCGACTGGAAAGGTGGTATCACAACAACCTCTTCTACTTCCATCTTGAATGTCGTCTGAGCGTCGGTTGCCAAGGATACTTCTTCGTTTGTCGATGAAGTGGTGGCCGATGTTGAAGAAGACAAATCAATCGGTTCATCTTCCTCTTCTATTCTCTTTGTCGATGCTCCCTCCGCCAATGCTTCCTTTTCCACCAACACCTCCCTGTGTTTCCTTTTCCTTCCCGCCTGTGAGGAGTTTTCACCAACTTGTTTGAGCTCCAACTCTATCCAGTAGTATACCGTTGGCAATCCTAGGTCCAAATGAGTGATTGGCTGGAGTCGGCCCCATCTACCTTTTGGTACCTGCGTATGGACAACATCTAGAAACAAGGCAATTGCCTACTGAGTCATGTAAAAGGCCTTGTACCTCTGTGATAGAAACTCTCTCATACGTTCTGAAAGAAACCTCACCCAATTGTAGACCTTGCCCATGCTCAAGCCAATCATATAATCTACCATCCAGGCTTGCCCTTGTCAACCTACACTTCATTAAGTCCAACAAACATCTCCATTCTGGAGTCGCCAAATAATGCTTGCGCAACCCTTTGTTGCTAGTAGTCCAAATGTTGTCTCTTTCCTGGGCTATCAAGTCGCTTCAGTAGACTTTCTTGACAATGGCCTCTTTGTGCTGTTGCGTCATTTTGCCAGGTTTGTTAACCCTCGCTCCTGTTGCTAGGATGCCGAACACTCTCTCAAAGTCTTGCGGCCAAAATGACATTGTAATGGCACAACCCTTGTAATCCAAAATGGACCTGTGTGAATGTTTGCAGTAGTTTTCCACCATTGCCTTCAACTAGGGCTCAAATTCTTGAGCATTGAAGAATGGTAATGATACTGCCTTGTCTACCCGAGCATGCCTTAGTGCAATTTTGAGGATATGATCATTGGTCGTATTTCTCCACCATTGCTTGCACTCGTTACCAGTCAAGCTCTTCTAGGTCATGGCTTCTACTTCTGTGTCTATACTTATCTTTTTCCTCTTGGTAGCCGATGCAACCTTTGGCTTATATTGTGCTATTTTCTTTCCCTTGTCCATATTGTCGTTTTCTCGGCATTGCAAATCAACTATATTTCATTTCGCTTGGCAATTAATTCTTTGCAAGAAACGGTTACTACAACTGCCCGTACTTGTGCTTAGGTCATACGGTTCTAAGCTTGCCAAACTCCGTGCGATGTGCCAATACTTGAGAATATTGAAACTTGCCTTTTTTGTGACTTGAAATGTTTGTATGATTGGTAACTTCTGCTTCTGTGTAGATTGTCATACGGTGTGAGTAGGTACAAAATGTCGTACGTTTTGGAACCCTTGTGCCAGTGGTACGTTGTGGGGATTTGCCAATTGCCTTCTATGTTTTTGGAGACGTTGTACTATAAGTTTTCTTTGTCGTACGCTACACTCTCTTGGCCATATGTTGTGATACAATCTGTCTTCTTTGGTCCGTACGACCTCCTTGAATCTACCAATGTCATACGACCTTTTGTTCGTCGGACTTCGCCAAATGATGCCTTTAGATTGTTATACAACCTCCTTTCTCTTGCCAGTGTCGTACCCTGATGCTGGTTCGTACGATTTACTCCTTTTTGCTGAGTTGTGGTTTTTGCCTTCACCTTCTGTATTTCTCATTTGCACGTTTTTTATGCCTTATCTCCTTTGCTCGACTCCTCTTACTTTGGCCTTCTTTATGTCGTATGACCCTTTTTGTCAATATATAAACTTGGCAATTTCTTATTTTGATTTTTGCCAATGACTTGCCCTCCCTTGATGGTCGTACGATCTTTAATTTAATAATGTTTCTTACTTTAATTTTTCACCAAGATTTACTTCCTTTGGTTGCTTCCTTGAATGGCCGTACAATTTCCTTTTTGGCCGAGACTTGATTATTTTTTATTTTATTTTTTCACTTTAATTCTTCATGTCCCTTTTAATTTTTTAATCTTTCCTTTTTTCCTTCTTTCTCTCCTTATTTTTTAAATTTTTTGATTCCCCCTCGACATTTTTTCTATTTTTCTTTTCTCTCTTCGATTTTTCTCATTTTCTCTCTCCTCTCTCTTGAATTGTTTTTTACTTCTCTCTCCTCTCTCTTCGATTTTTGTTTTTTGAGGCTTTTATCATCTTCTCTCTCTTCTTTCTCATATTTCCTCTTCGATCCTTTTGCTTCATTACCTTTTTTGAACTTTAATTATGACGCATAATGCCACTTACACGTGTACGAAGGTTTTTTGTAACAATCTTCACATCAAACCATTTATCTAATAGAGGAGCAAGACCGATACCTTTAAAGCTGTCATCGACATATCTTCCTTCGTACTGTTGGTACCATGTTACATCTTCCTCGTCTATTGTCGGCGACTAAGCTGGATTTGGTTTGACTCTCCATAGTCAATCTGCCGTTGCTATCCTCACCACCTTCAACACCTTCCTTCTCTCAGTTCTCATTTGCTTCAATAGGTCTTCTGTGTATCTATCGACGTGTGACACAAACATATCTTCAATCATTATCACCGTTTTCAGGCATGGGCCAATCTTCTCAGCATATGCATTTTGTTGCTCATCATCCCACCATTATTCATTTTCTTCGTCGGTGTCACTCGGTTGGCGCTCCTTTGCCGCTTGCTCTTCTTTCTCTTTTTGAGCTTCTTCATCCAGTTCCTTGGCGAGGTACCCTCTCTTTATGCCTTCGTACGGGGCCTGGTAACTCCAGTGTTCCGCCATCCGTCGCCACAAGGCGGGTGTTTCGAATAATTCATTCGCTAGATGCTTGTGCACCCAAAGTACTGCAATACCTTCAACTTTCTTCTTTGCCAACCTTTCTTCAATAATCTTATCTCTACCTGATGCAGCCCAGTCTTCTTCAACAACGTATCCGCTACCTCCTCGGCCCCAGTTTTGTTCTCTATTGGGTTCCTCCTTCTACACCGGCCAATCCTCTCTGGTTGTGTATCCCAACATGTTTATTTGCATAGGTTCGCTTCTTTCTTTGTAAATTTTATGTCAACAAGGCGGGTGTTTCAAATAATTCATTCGTTAGATGCTTGTGCACCCAAGGTATTGCAATACCTTCAACTTTCTTCTTTGCCAACCTTTCTTCAATAATCTTATCTCTGCCTAATGTAGCATAGTCTTCTTCAACAACGTATCCGCTACCTCCTAGGCCCCAGTCTTGTTCTCTATTGGGTTCTTCCTTCTACACCGGCCAATCCTCTCTGGTTGTGTATCCCAACATGTTTATTTGCATAGGTTCACTTCTTTCTTTGTAAATTTTCAACTTTGACCCGTTCACTAGATCCTTCAACATAGTGTTGTCTGGTCTTGCTAATTTAATTGCTCTGTTGTCTCTGACTTCGTGGATTTGAAATGGTCCTAGTCACCTAATTTTAAACTTGCCTGGCTTGAGTTCGTTATGGCTGTTGTATTTCAAAACTAATTGCCTCGGCTGGAAGTTTGCTTGCTGAAGATATTTGTTGTGCCAAAACTTCCATCGATTCTGGTGTACCTCCGTCGCCCACTGAGCCAGTACTCGTTGTTCGTCCAGCTTGTTCAATTGGAATAGTCTATCTTTCAAACTCTTTGTATCACCCAGTGTATTCTCCACTGCAATCCTTAGACTCGGCACCAGGTAGTCCGCCGGTACTACAACTTCCTGCCTGTACATTAGTTGGAAGGGTGTATGGCCGGTTGTTACTTTGTAAGTCACACGGTATGCCCATAGTACGACTGGTAGTCATTCCTCCCAATCTGCCTCCTCAATGCCACAAGATTTGTGGATGATTGATACAAGTATTTTGTTAGTTGACTCCGCCTGATTGTTCACTCTTGGATAGTACAGGATGGAAAGATTGTGTAGGATCTTGAACTTCGATGTCTTCAGTCGTATGACATGATTCACGAAGTGACCTCCCCGATCACTCGTAATCTGAATAGGTATCCCGTACCTTGTGATAATTTGCTCGTACATGAATCTGGTCGTATTGGCTGCAGTGTTGTCCGGTAGTGCTCGGGCTTCCGCCCACTTCGTTAAGTACTTCGTGGAGACAACAATGTATCTGCATCGGTGCAGTTGGTTGACCTTCAGTGGCACGATGAAGTCGAGCCCCCACTGTTCAAACATGAAATATACCCCTGAATTTTTTGCCTTTAATTCTCAGTCACAACAATGCAAATCATGCACCCGTTAAGAATTAGCTCTAAAACCAAACACAACTGAAATAACTCTAACCAAGAATGTGCCCTAAAACCATTTAAGGAGAAGGGGCGGGCATATGGTCAGAGGATCCCTAGGATCTAATAACTTGAATTACAATTGGAAATGAAGAGCTAAACTTGACACCAAGAATGTGCATGCAAGATCCTTTTGCAAGGCGAGGTGCTATCATATGGTGGAGTGCTAGATTAACTAAAAGTAAACTTCTTTTGCAAATGCAAGCATCCACAAGCGATGGGAATACTCCACTTATTTTGTGGGGGTGATTATTACAAACATTTATAGGCAGCAAGCCAGCCAATTAACCTCACTTCCACTTAAATTGTGGGGGGTATACAATCCACACAACCACTTTATTACGTGGGGGGAATTACAAACAAATAAATTGCAGCAACAAACAAATTGCTGTTAGTACTACTAAACAGCTTACAAATGATTAATAAATAGCTGCAATATGACAACCAAGAATTCCCAAAATGTCCAATGGTTAGAGTAGCACTTCCTCTAACATTTACAATGCCAAATTGATATAGAAAGAAGAACAGCATTATAACCAATTCGAACTAATCTGATTAGAAACAGTAAATACAGAAAATCAGATCAGTAGGGATAGAATTCACCAAATTGGGCGTATCTTTCCCGAAACAACTCGGAAAGCTCCCAAACCACAACCCAACAACAGCTAGGAGATGTGCGCCCAAACTTCAAGGAGAAAACGAGCCAAATATAGTAGCAACATGAGGCACGTTTCCCAATGCAGCCAAGTAAGATGGTACGGCCTTCCAAGAGGGTCGACCTCTCAAAAATTCCACACTCAACCAAAAATCACGAAACTTTCCAGAAAGGGGCGCCCTTCACAGTAGGATAGCATGGACGATCACCCAGAATGAGACAAAAATCTAGCTAGAAGCTATGAACAGGAAACAGCTTCAGCCAGGCCAAATCAACAACTTGTAAAAACAGGTTTTACATCAACAACCTGTTTGATTCCAACAATTGAAGCTCCATCTGCATTTCAAAGTGAAATACAACCATGATGATCCACCTAGGAAGCCATAGTTGCAGGCCCGAAGGATGGAGTGAATTCGCTAAGCTCCCCCTTAGCCAGGTTCTGGATTCAAACCAGCAGCATAACACTACTTTCCAATTTTCAAAGATGAGATACAAAGGAAAAGGCCCCAATATATAAGCTCTCACCAAAAGAAGATGAAACACTTGAACTTCCAAAGAAACTCTTCACTTTCCAAAAGGGACGCCACTTTCTCCAAAAAGGCTTCATTTAAATAACAAATAAATACTTTATTCCACCCTTCAAGTCGTCCCACTTAAGATGATGAATAAACATTTAATAAACAATTAAATGTATTTTACTTTATGGCCCCAACTTAAAAACAACTTAAAGTCATTAAGCTAGGCGTGGGGGTACAACTCCAAAACACATTTTAGCTAAGTATGAACTTAGTCCAAGGCATAAACCACCATCAAACTGAAAATTGAGATATTACCAAATCTGGATGATGAACTGCACAACACTGTTGATGAAGATACTGCCCAATATAGACTTACTAAAAATAGTAAAGATGCATCAAAACCACAGTAAACCAAGCTGAGGAGGAAACACTGGAAATCCTAATTTGCTTACTGAATAGCCTACAGATTTTTGGAAATAGGCTAATAGTTCTTAACAAGGTCATCACTGAAAAGGGGACAGTACAAAACAACTCTTGAGGTTGCAACGGGAAGAGTGGCATGAAGTCCCACTTCAGTGGTTTACCAACTCTCTGGCAGGTGTCGCATCCTACCACCCATTCTTGTGCGTCAGTGTGTACCGTCGGCAACCGGAGGCTTGCCAATAAAACTTTTCTTACCTTGGCATCGGGTCCCATATGTCCTCTTGCCAATCCCTCGTGTGCTTCCTTCTGTACTGTTGGAATTTCTTCCTCCATCACACACCGTCGGAGTACTTGATCAGGTCCCATCTTATACAACAACCCGTAGATGAGTTGGAATATTTTGCTCTTTAGTAACAGTTTATGTCGTTCTGCCGATGGCATGTCCTTCGGGAATGATGAGGTGGATAAGTACTCCTTAATCTTCTTGTACCATGGGGGTAAAGCTGCTATTTGGAATAGGTGCATCTGGAAAGTCTTGATTTACCTCGTTCGGTGGTTCGCCAGACCATACTCTTGACAGTTGGTGGGCAATGACATGACTCTTCCCTGGTTGTACGATGATGGTGAATGTGAATTCCTGTAGGAGTAGTAGCTATCTGCTTACCCTTCCTTGAATGATTGGCTTTTTCACCAGGTACATCAATGCCTGATGATCCACATAAAACGTGAAGGTAGTTGCCAATAGATAGTGCCTGAACTTCTGTACAGTGTACACCATTCCCAAAGCTTCCCTCTCCGTTGTACTGTAATTTTTCTCCGGTCTGGACAATAGCCGACAAGCAAAATACACTGGATGGTCCAATCCTTGAACGCCCACCTATGCCAGTGTTGCTTCGATAGCAAAGTTCGAAGCATCTACATGCACATGAAATTCCTTGTCCCAATCCGGGTATGCCAGGATTGGTGAATTGATTAGTCGTACCTTCAATTCCTAGAATGTCGCTTCTTGTGCTTTCGTCCATTTGAACGATTGCCCCTTCCTTGTAAGTATGTCCAATGGGTATGGGATCTGGGCAAAATTCTTTATAAATCTTCTGTAATATCCGATGTGACCAAGAAATGATTTCACTCCTGTGACATTTTGCGGAGTTTCCATCTGCACGATCACTCGAATTTTGTTCGGATCGGTCTTCAGTCCTGCCTTACAGATGATGTGTCCGAGCAATTTTCCTTGAGATACCATGAACCTACACTTCTTGGGGTTGAGTGCCAATTGGGCTGCTTTGCATCATTCCATACATTCTTTAAGGGCCTTAAGGTGTGTTTGCTCATTACTGAAAATGGACCAGTCATTGAGGAATGCCTTGAAATTCCCCACTGACATCTTGTCAAATATATGCAGTATGATCCATTGGAAAGTTGTCGAGGCGTTGCATAGACCAAATGGCATCCTGTTGTAAGCATACACTCCGTCCTCGACAACGAAGGTTGTTTTGAGTTTGTCCTCCTTGTCTATGCTTATTTGATTATATACTGAAAAACTCGTCGAGGAATGAATACATCTCGTGCCCGACCACTTCCTCCAAGATTGAATCAATGAATGGGATAGGGAAGGGATCCTTTATTGTCACCATATTGAGGCTTCAAAAGTCTATGCATATTCTGATTTGTTCTGACTCCTTCAAAGATATCACTATCGGTGACACCCAGTCACTCACTTCGACCTTGAATATAATTCATGCCTCCAACATTTTTTCAATTTCTTGTTGCACCTTTGTAGCGTAGTTTTTGTTCATCTGGTACGGTTGTTTCGGTACGGGTTGTGCTCCGGGTATAAGCGGAATTCAGTGTATGCACAATTTCAGAGGTATGCCCTTTAGGTCCTTGTACATCCATGCGAAGATGTCCTTGTACTCCATGAAAATTTTAAAGGTGGTTGTTTTTAGTACGGGGTTCCAATCATCTCCCACTAGGAACGTTCGGGGATTACTTTCTTCCCTAGGTTGACCTTTATATTCGGTTCCTCATACTTGATGACTTTATCTCCTTCGAAGTGATGTGTTGGTGTGTCATCCACTCTGGCCACTCCTTTATATTCTCTGTACTCTAGAGGGAACGGTTGGCTTGTTAATGCTTCATCCTCCCCCGTCCCTTCCTCTTTGACTTGTAATATATTGCAATCTTGTTGAAAAACTGTTGGCATATGGCTTGTAAGTGTTGTCATTGATGGCAACCTAAGTCATGCATCCGATCTACAATACAGTTTTGTTGATGTATACTGTTTACTTCATTGAGTATATGTCAATGTACTACGTACAACCGAAGTAAACTGAACTACATGCAAAACATGGAATAGAATAGCAGTGTAAAACATAATATGCTCGAATCATGAGATGCTTATATTCATTTCCAACAATTATCACCATGTACAATCACAGAGTATTCACCGTACTATCAACCATGAACATCATAACATACTCCCGACTACAGAACCGAGTACATATAACGTTCGGCGGTGGTTGAGCAACCAACCGTCGTGACGTTCCATAACAACCCACTACAACTAATCGGGACTTAATTACCCGAATGCACATGCCTTTAATTATTCCCATTACAACTATAGTTTTATTGAAATATAACAGCTGGCCGACTACGACCGACTACACTAAAGATATTTGACGACTTACATCATCCCCCCCCACAAAAGAAGTTGTCTTCTAGACGACATGACAAGCAAAAAATAGGGAATAATGTTGTACAAAAAGCTAATGAGAGGAAGGGGGAAGCGGGGACGTCCCTGGCTGAATCGATACGTCGGGGTGGCAACCGAAGAGTGTTGTTCCTTCAATTGCTTTACTTCCTCTGTGTGTATGTGGAGCTCACGATCGACAAGAATCTCTTGCTCCCTGGCAACTTTCACCATGCGAGCTGCCTCCATCAGGTGACTCTTGGCTTTATTCGCCTCCATGCTCTTGGTCACCAACTGTTCCTCCAACTCCTTGACTCTTTTTTCCCACATCTGCTCTCTCTGCCGAGTCTCTTCCTCTGTTGAATCTCCTCCTTCTATCGAGTCCCTTCTTCCAAACTGATCACCTTGGCCTCCAAGACTGCTATCTGGTTCCCTTGTGAGCTGACTATTTGAGTCTGCTCTACTAACTGGGTTTGCAAGTTCGCATCCCTTCCTACCAACCTCGTTGGTTTACCCCGCCATGCTCTGAGCATTATTGGGGTCTCGCCTGCCGGCCAACCTTGGCTAGTGAAGATGCAAGCAAACTCTGCCTCACACCCCATTTGTACAAACCCTCAGATTCGCTGCACCTCCTAGCCCACTAGTGGGGATCAATCGATTTTGAGCTCCTTCGAAATGTGCCCCACCTGCATCATTACTCGTCCCATGTGTTGGAGCTCCTCCATGTATCTCTGTACTGTCCCCAAAGGATCTGATGGATCCGATTGTGATATCTCTACCACATAACCTCCAGACCCGCTAGACTCGTCATAATCCTCCTCCTCATCATGTGCATCCTCCTCCTATGTCGCAAGTGTCTCCCTCAATATCTGCTCCTACTCCTGCACCTCCGATGCTGTCTCTCCAGCTATGTCCATCTCCTCTATGGTCATTGGCGGTTGCTGGTGCACCTCCTCTGCCATCCTCACAGTATCACTCTGTTGGGTCTGAAGAGTTGAGCCTCCTACCTTTGTATCGACGGCCAACCCTTCAGGAGGGCTCCCGACAGGTGTCCCGACCACCTCCAATGTGAGGCCCACTGATCCCAGCCAATCATCAATCTGGACTACTCCTGGCGCTCCTGGCGGTGCCATAGGAGGAACTTGCTCCTAAGGTGTGATGGTTATCCAAGTCCTTGGTACCTTTGGCGGCTCGGTCGAGGCCATTGGTGATGTTCCTGCCAGGCTTGGCGAGGTGACCCCTGAAGGTATTCCATCTCCTACAGCGGGCTCTTGCATTGTCTCTCCTGAATTCACCAACCATGGCGATGCCTCTACTAAAGTTGCCGATCCTGGCAGTATAGCTATGAATCTTGGTGGTAGTACTGTATCGCCTGAGACTGCCGAACTCGACGATATGGTTGTCACTTCTGGCAGTGTGGCCGCTAGTGGTGCTCAACCTAGCAATGCGCCAAGTAATGAAGCTGCCACTCTCAATGTCCGTCCGACACCAATGGATGATGTCGAAAGGGTGAAAGTCATAGTCGGCGAACTCCCCTGACTTGCCGATAGTGCTGGCAAAGTGAATCCCGCTTGTTGGAAGGGTGGTATCACTGCTTCCTCTACTTCCATCCTTGTCTGCACGCCTATAGCCACAAACACTTCTTCGTCCTTCGGCAAACTGGCAGTTGATGTCGAGGAAGACAACTCAATGTGTTCCCTTTCTCCTTCTTCCCCACTCTGCTCAGATGCTTCTTCTGCCAATGTTTCCTCTTCCACCGATGCCTCTCTACATTTCCTCTTCTTTCCGGCCACAGAGCCTTCGCCAACTTGTTTTAGCTCTAGTACCGTCCAGTAAAATACTGTTGGCAACCCCGGATCCAGATGTTTGAGAGGTTGCAGCCGACCCCACCTACCTTTTGGTACCTGTGTGTGAACTACATCCAGAAACAACGATTGCTTGCTGTGTCATATAAAATGCCTTGTGTGGCTGAGATAGGAATTCCCTCATACGCTCCGAGAGTAGCCATCCCCAATTGTATACTTTGCCAACGCTTAGCCCTACCATGTAATCCACCATCCAAATGGCAATGTGTGATGCTCGGCTGGTTGTTGTCAATTGACATTTAATTAAATCTAACAGGCACTTCCACTCGGCAATCGCCAGGTAGTGCTTGCGAAGCCCTCAGTTGTCGGTGTTCCAAACGGTGTCCTCCTCGGCTGTCAAATCACTTTGGCATACTTGTTTAATGAGGATTTCCTTGTGCTGTTGAGTCATTTTTCCCGGCTTGTTGACTCCTGCACCTATGGCTGGAATGCCAAATACTCTCTCGAAGTCTTGTGCCCAGAAGGAAACTGTAACTGGACAACCCCTGTAATCTATGATTGATCTGTGTGAATGTCGACAATAATTTTCCACTATAGCCTTCAGCCAAGGCTCAAATTCACGGGCATTGAAGAAAGGTACCAGGCTACCAGCACTGCTTTGTCCACACAGGCATGTTTCAGGGCGACCTTCAGAGTGTGATCATCTGCCGTGCTTCTCCACCACTACTTACACTCATTGCCAATTAAGCTTTCCCAACATCCATATCTGTATCCATTCTCTTCTTCTTTGCTGTCGATGCCACCTTCGACTTGTATTGCACAATTTTTTTCCCTTTATCCATTTTTGTGTTTTCTCGGCGATTACAATCAACTTTATTACCTTCTACTTGACCATTGTTGTAACTGCCGAACTGGGGCAACTGTCGTACTATGTAAAGGGACTAAATATTTAAAACTTGTTGGACCTTGCTAATTTGGAAGTCAGCTGCTAGCCATACTATGTAATGTTGGGATGAATGTCGTACTCCCCACAACCCTCTTGCCAGCCATACCAATTTGTTTTGTTCAGTTTGTACGCAACAACCCGCCAGTGAATATCGTACGCCTCTTGGCAATGAAGGTCGTACGAAGTGGGGACTTATGGAAGGCCGTATGCCGTGGGAGATCGATGGATGCCGTACGATGTGTTCTAGTAATGCCTTTCTCAACCTTGATACTGGTCGTACTATGATTCTCCTTGGCCATTCTTTATAATTGTGTGGTCGTACGAAGGTCTTTTTTGGCCGTACTACAACCCCCTTGCCAGGTCGTATGGAGTGCGTTCCTCTGCCAGATCGTATAGACAACTCTTTGGTCCTTCTGCCAGGTCGTACAACGTGATCCTCTATTCCTTTGCCAGACCGTACGATGTGTCCTCTGTTCCTTTGCCAGACCATACAACGTGATCCTCAATTCCTTTGCCAGATCGTATGGCATGTCCTTCTAGTCTTCTGCCAGACCGTACGATGTGTTATTCAATTCTTCTACCAAACTGTACGACGTGCTCTCCTTCTTTGTGTGGTCATACGTGCTCACCAATTCCTTTATCAGGTCGTACGACTTGCTTTCCTATCTTCTAGCCAGGCTGTATGTGCTCTCTCTCTTCTCTGGTTTCCTCTTCCTCAGGTCATATGATGTACGGATCGAGCTTCAACTTTCTCTGCTAAGGCTTAGCTGTTTTCGCCAATCTTTCCCCTTGCTCTTGATGTCGTACGGTCTTTATGGCCAAACCTTTTATTTTGATCTTTCTTTCTTTAAGTTTTTGCCAATCTCCTTTTTGGCTTGCCTTGGTCGTACTCCTGACCTTTTCATATTTTTTACTAATTTTCCTTGTATCTACTTGGCGACACTTGATTTTCCTCAATCTTAAATTTATTACTTTTGCCTCTTTACCTTTGGCCATTTTTATATTTTTGCCTTCACTTTTTGCCTTTTCCAATTTTTTATTTTTCGACTTTTCCACACTCTCTCTCCTTCTTTGAATTTTTTTTTAATTCTTTTAATTTCTCTTTTGCCTTTTTCTAATTTTATTTTCTCTCTCCTCTCTCTTCATTTTTTGCTTTTCATTTTTTTGTCTTTTATCTTTTCTATCTTTTTTTCTTCTTTTTTCCTTTTCACCTTCTCTCTCCTTTGTTTTTATTATTTTTTTGACGTTTGCCATCTTCTCTCTCCTCTTCTCTCTCTCCTCTACTGTTCGTTCACCTTTCTCTTCATTCCTCTTACTTCGCCATCTTCCCTATCCTTTAACTTAGATGCATAATACCATTTACATGTGTGCGGAAATCCTTTCTAACATTCTTCTTAACAACACTTCCCCATGTATTGTACATCAAACCATTTATCGAGCAAAGGGGCAAGGCCAATACCTTTGAAACTACCGTTGACGTATCTCCCTCCATATTTCTAGTACTAGGTGACGTCTTCTCCCTCTACTTTGGGTGTTCAGCTGGGTTGGGTATCACTTTCCAAAGTCCATCCTTTGTTGCTATCCTCCTCACCCTCGGTACTTTCCTTCTCTCTCTTCTCATTTGCTTGAGTACTTCTGTGTGTACGTCCACGTGCGACACGAACGTGTCCTCCGTCATTACCACTATCTTTAAATAGGGGTCGTCTTCTCAAAGTATGCCTCCCATTGTTCATCGTCCCGTTCATCCTTTTCTATGCAGTTATCCTTAGGTTGGGGTTCTCTTGTCGCTTGTTCTTCCTTCTCCTTCTGTGCTTCCTTGTCCAGTTCTTTTGCCAGATACGCCTTCCTCATGCCTTCATACAGGGCGACGTAACTCCAATGTCCACCCATTCGTCACCAGAGCGTAGGTGTCCCGAACATTGCATTAGTCAGGTGCTTGTGTACTCGCGGCACTGCAATTCCTTCTACTTTCTTTTCTACTAGTCTCTCCTTGATGATCTGGTCTTTGCCTGATTCCGTCCAGACTCCCTCTGCTGCATACCTAGGGCCTACTAAGCCCCATTCTTGCTTTCTTAGTGCCTCCTTTTGCATAGGCCAGTCTTCTTTGGTGGCATAACCAAGCATATTAATGGCTATTGTGTGTTTCTTCTTCTTTCTCTCTTGGTATAACTTCGGCTTCGATCCGTTGATTGCATCTGGTAGGAGTGATCCATCCAAGTTCTCAAGCTTTATAGAGCCATTGTCGCATACCTCCTTGATTTTGAACGGTCCCAACCACCGAACTTTGAACTTCCCCGACTTGATTTTGTTTGGTTGTTATATTTTAAAACTAATTGCCTTGGTCGGAAATTCATTCGTTGGAGGTGTTTGTCGTGCCAATGCTTCCTTCTCCGTTACCCATTGTGCCATTTCTCTCCATTCGTCCAGCTTGTTGAGTTGGTACAGCCGTTCCTTCAGACTGTCTGTATCACCCAGCCGGTTCTCCACTGCTATCCTCAAGCTGGGTACCATGTATTCCATCGGAACCATCGCTTCTTGGCCGTACATCAATTGAAAGGGTGTGTGCCCTGTTGTCACCTTGTACATCGTACGGTATGCCCACAGGACGGTTGGTAGTCACTCTTCCCAATCAGCTTCCTCCACGCCACATGACTTGTGAATAATTGACACTAACACCTTATTTGTAGACTTTGCTTGACCATTGGCTCGTGGGTAGTATGGGCTTGATAAGTTGTGAAATATCCGGAACTTCGACATCATCAGCCGAATGATGTGGTTGACAAAGTGCCCCCCATGATCACTCATAATCTGGATTAGAATCCCATACCGTGTCACTATTGGTTCATAAATGAATCTTGTTGTACTTTGTGCTGTGTTATCTGACAATGCTTGTGCTTTGGCCCACTTCGTGAGATATTTTGTCGCCACCACAATGTACCGACACCGATGTAATTGACTCACCTTGAGTGGCCCAATAAAATCCAATCCCCATCTCTTGAACAACTCTTGTGGTTGGGATGGATATAGTGGCATAAAATCTCGCTTCAACGGTTTCCCTACCCTCTAGCAGGTGTCATAGCCTAACACCCACTCCCATGCGTCTGTGTGCATCGTCGACCACCATAGCCCCGCTAGGAGAATCTTTCTGGCTGTAGCATTCGGGCCCATATGCTTGCTAGCCAGACCCTCATGTGCTTCCTTCAGTACACCCAATATCTCTTCTTCTATGACGCATCTTTGGAGGATCTGGTCGAACCCCATTTTGTACAGTAGGCCATTGATCAACTGAAATGTCTTACTCTTCAATACGAGCTTCCTTCTCTCCGTTGGTGCCATTTCCTTCAGGAATGTGGATGTAGACAAGTATTCTCCAATCTTTTTATACCATGAAGGGACTACTGCAATCTGAAACAGGTGCACATCCGGAAAATCTTCGTTCACTCCTACAGGTTCGCTCGACTGTATCCTTGACAACTGGTCGACGATCACATGGCTCTTCCCCAACCGTACTATGATAGTAAATGTGAATTCTTGGAGCAATAGTAGCGACCTGCTCACTCTCCCTTGAATTATAGGCTTATTCACCAAATACATTAGGGCTTGATGGTCCCCATAGAAGGTGAACGGCGTGGCCAACAGATAATGCCTGAATTTCTGCACAAAGTACACCATCCTCAGTGCTTCGCGCTCTGTCGTACTATAGTTTTTCTCCGCCCTTGACAGTAGCCGACTGGAAAATAATACTGGGTGGTCCAGCCCGTGTGCTCCTACTTGCGCTAGTGTTGCTCCGATGGCAAAATTAGAGGCATCCTCATGTATGTGGAACTCCTTGTTCCAATCCGGGTACGCCAGTATGGGTGAACTGATCAGCCGGTCCTTCAGTTCATTAAATGATTTTTTCTATTCTTCAGCCCATATGAAAGGTTGTCCCTTCCTTGTCAGAAGGTCGAGGGGGTATGACACTTTTGTAAAGTTTTTGATGAACCTCCGCTAGTACCCGACATGGCCGAGGAAGGATTTTACACCCGTGATGTTCCTCGGAGCCTCCATTTGTACAATAACTCTTATTTTGTCGGGATCAGTCTTTAGCCCAACTTTGCACACAATATGCCCCAGTAATTTCCCTTGTGGCACCATGAACCTGCATTTCTTTGGGTTCAATGTAAGGCGTGCTACTCTGCATCTCTCCATGCACTCTCTGAGAGCCTTCAAATGTTTCTCCTTGTCACTGAAGATGGACCAATCGTCCAGGAATGCCCTGAAGTTGTCCATTGACATCTTGTTGAAAATGTGCAAAATTATTCTCTGGAACGTGGCCGGTGCGCTACACAACCCGAATGGCATTCTGTTGTACGTGTACACCTCATCCTCGACCACAAAAGTTGTCTTCAACTTGTCTTCTTCGGCAATACAAATTTGGTTGTATCCCAAGAATCTGTCCAAGAACGAGTACATTTCATGCCCTGCGACCTCTTCCAGGATGGTATTGGTGAAAGGAATTGGGAACGGGTCTTTGATAGTCACTGCATTCAAGCACTGAAAGTCGACACATATCCGTATTTGCCCCGATTCTTTCTTCAAGGAGATGACAATTGGTCACACCCACTTGCTGACGTCCACTTTGAAAATGATGCTTGCTTCGAACATCTTCTCGATTTCCTCTTGTACCTTTGCAGCATAATTTTTATTGATCTTGTAGGGCCTCTTCCGTACAGGCTGGGCTCCTGGTACGAGAGGGATCCTATGCACACACAACTCCGGCGGTATACCCTTCAGGTCCTTGTACGTTCAGGCGAAGGTATCCTTGTATTCCATGAAGATTTTAAATGCTGTTGCCTTTAGTATGGGATCCCAATCATCACCAACGAGAATCTCCTTAGGCTTTTCTTGCTCAGCGAGGTTTACCTTCTTTAGTATTTGCTCCTTGTACTTGATGGGTTTGTCCCGTTTGAGCTTGTGCGCTAGTGTCTCGTCCAGTTCTGTCATACCTTCCTTATACTCCCCGTACTCTAGCGGGAATGTCCAACTGGAACCCTTATCTTCTTCCTCTCCCCCTTCTTTGATCTATAGCATGTTGCAATAAGGGTGGAAGACTTCATAATCCTCCATCTGCTAATGAAATAACTCGTTCAGTGAACTAGTCTCGTCCTCAGAGCAACTTCCAATTTCCAGTACGCCTTCCTCGTTCAGTTCCATTATATTCCCTTCTTCATCAACATTCAATCCTCCGTCCGATTCTGATCCTGAAGATGCCAGTTCTTTAATAACCGCCTTATTCTTTAAATCAATAGTGTACTTCCCGTGGCTCTCGATCGAGAGTGTATTTCTCTTCCAATTATGGTTCGCCTTGAAGACAATCAACTATCCCCATCCCAATAGTGCATCGTATGCCTTTTTCTCCTGTGGAATGACGACGAAGTTCAACAAGAACTGTTGCGTACCGATCAATACTTTCAATGCCATTAAAGTACCGAGAGGTTTGATGCTATGTTGATCTGCTCCTACTAGATGGAATGTTGGAGGCTAGAGAGTTGGCTTACCCAGGCACTTCCATGTCTCCTCTGGCAGGACGTTCACCCCTGATCCTCCATTGACGATGGTATTGGAGAGTTTCATCCGCAGGATTTCCATCTGTACGATGACCGGTTTCCTCCCGACACTTATTGCAAGTAGCGTTGGGTCTGTGGCCTCTCCTGTCGGCTTTGTGGTATCTTCATTCGGACCCCTCTGAGTATTGTCTGCCATGACTTTTGTGAGTGCTACTCTTAGTTGAGGCATTGTTTGTAGAAGGTCTGTTACCTTGATTGGTATGGTTGTGTGAAGTACCTACCGTACTATGTTCTTCTCCGAGTCCAACTGCAACGACGTACTAGCTGCTTTGGAAGCTCTTCGTTCATCTGCCATTGCCTCTTCCACTTCTGCCCTAGCTTCTCGGAGTCTTTCTTTCTCCGTACAAGGGTCGGGATAGTTAGCCTTTTTTCGTTTGCGCCCTTGTAAGTGCAAGGACTTCTTCGTCGGCTACCTCCAACATGTTGATGCCTTTTTGCTTCGGGTAGTCGGTGTCTTCGTGATCACCTGGACCACACCATTTGCACAACTTCCCCTTGGCACCCTGACTGCTTTGGCATTCCCTGGCAAAGTGACCCCATTCATTACATCTTTGGCACTGGATCATGGGTCTACCTTTGCTGTCGTACTGAATTTTGCTTCTTGGTGTATTATTTCTCTAATTGTTGCGGTAGCCACCAGGGGATGCGTTGTTGTTCTAGGGTTTCGGTGGTGTGGTCGAAGGGGTTGATTGTTCCCCCTGTGTGAAGAACTCTTGCGAACTCCGTGTTTTTAAGTTGTACAGGCACTCTTTGACGGAGTTTCCCATAACTTGGCAGGTGTCACAGAACATTTTTTTCGGACAGTTCGCCTTCGTATGACCTTCTATCTTGCATTCGGTACACCATAGTTCGCTCGCCTCCTTGGACCCTTCTCTATCCGCTTTCAGTTCGTTCATCATTCTCAACATGTCACGACGGAGAGCTTGTACGGTTTTGATTGATCCTCGCTCTCCCCCGCGCTTTCTTCGTCATCATGCTTCTGCCCTCTAGAGGATGTCTTGTTCTCGCTTTCAATATCCATCGCACGGTTGTATGCTTCGGTGTACGAGGATGGAGGTACCACCTTCATTTTCTTCCGTAGCGAAGGGAGCAAACCCTCAATAAACCACCTTTTCTTTAGACCATTTGCTAGCTGTGACTCAAGTTTCCCCAGCAAATCCTTCAGTTTCCGGTTGTAGGTCCGCACACTCTCGTGCTTTCCTTGCTTGGTATTATAGATCTCTGCTACGATCTTGCTGTCATCCCTCAGGAGTCTAAATTCATCCTGAAATGCTTGCTTCAATAGTCTCCATGTAGCTTTTTGTGTTGGTCCAATTCTGAGTACCAGTCGATGGCACTATCTTTGAGTGTCGCCAGAAACACTTTCAACCAGTGATCCGGGTCATCTTCTCCACTTGCTATCCAGATTGTCTCGCACGTTTTGCAATCGTACAGGATCCTCTGACCCATTCCCCGTAAACTTCAGCAACTTCTGCCGCTCTTGAGTCACCATCCTTCCTCGCTGCCCTCCTTGTGTATTGGACCCGACTAGACCGATTTCCCCGTTACGTTCCGGTGCGTCACTTGCACTCTCGGCCACGTACGAGTCACTCTCCCGTCTTCCGTCAGCGTCCTTGACACCTTGAGTTTCCTAGGTTCCACTCCGGTGCTCCCTCTACCAAGGGGTCTCAGACTCAAATCTCCCAGTCCTTAGCCCTTCGTTGTCGCCCGATATGGACAACTCCTGAATGCGTCGAATGCTGTTCTCGAGTTTTCTACTCAGTTCATTTTCATTTTCTTGGCTTTTATATCTTTCCACGTACGGGGTGTTGAAGGGTCTTTCATCCCTCCTTTCCACAAAACTCTGATGTGCTCTACTGATAGATTGGTCTATCTGCTCAAGATTAGCATTTGTTCTTTTTATGCTTTGGTTTATTCTGATCAAATCTTCATTTAATTCCTTATCCACTTGCCTCAATCTTCATCGCCGATTTTCTTGCTCCTGTGCTCTCAGTGATCGCCGAATCCTTTCTTCCTCAGCTTCGTGCCCGAATGGTATTCGGTTTTTGTCTTTGTTTGGCCGTGCAAGCATTACAGGTCATTCATGCGATCATTGTTGGCTGCCAGGGGTACGTCTCCGGCTAGTGTCTTGTTCCTCCTCTTCCCGTTTGGTTCATTCTTCGTACCTTTGCAAGGTTTGTTGCCTTCGGCGTTCCTGATCCTTCTCCGCCCGAAGGTCTTGTAGGATGATGAAGTTGCGGGCCAACAATCTTGGCATACGGTGGAGAAGGTGATCAACCTCGTCGTTCACTTCCAATCTATCCCAGATAACTACCTCAGGGATTTCTCACTTGAGGGCTTCCCTTCGTACGTGATCTCTTAGGGATATGTTCCACAAGTTTACCAAATTCGGTGTCAAGTCGCCCTCTTTTTCTTCATTAGTTTCTACGGGCTCCTCTGCCGGTTGACCCATTACGCTGCCATAATGGTGAGTGATCCCCTTGTCCGCTTAGGCAACGACGCCAAATGTTTATTTCACTGAGTATATGTCAACGTACTACGTACAATCGAAGTAAACTGAACTACATGTAGAACATGGAATAGAATAACAAAGTGTAAAACATAATATGCTCGAATCATGAGATGCTTATATTCATTTCCAGCAATTATCACCATGTACAATCACAGAGTATTCACCGTACTATCAACCATGAACATCATAACATACTCCTGACTACAGAACTGAGTACATATAACGTTCGGCAGTGCTTGAGCAACCAACCGTCGTGACGTTCCATAACAACCCGCTACAACTAATCGGGACTTAATTACCCGAATGCACATGCCTTTAATTATTCCCATTACAACTATAGTTTTATTGAAATATAACAACTAGCCGACTACGGCCGACTACACCAAAGATATTTGACGACTTACATATACAACGTCTGGATGATTACTTCCAGCCACGATTTGAGAAGATAAATTTAATATAGCCTTTGGCTATTTAATTTATCTTAAATCGATATTAGTGAAGAGAAGCGGCTATCTTAAATAATAAAATAAATAATATTTAATTATTGTTAATAATTATTATGGCCGAGTTCCTTAATGTGGCCGACTCATTTAATTGTTATTATTATTCAATAAGGAGGCCGACCTACATGAAGAGACACTTTGTTTTGTATAAATACAAGGTGATGATCTCTCATTTGATGATCAAGTTCAATCATCATATTCGCACTCCTTGAAGAAGTTCGCACTTGAGCAGCAGGTCATGAGCTTGAGCAGCAGATCATTATATTGATGTAGAAGATCGATCTCAAGGAGAAACATGTCTATTCTGTATTCACGCATCTAGGAGAGATGCTGTTGTATGTTGTATCAAATTCGGCTTTGTCTTGGGCCTGAGTTGTAAGCAGATTTCTGCGCTTATTCCTAAATATATAAGAGATATTTATTGGGTTTTTTGCCCTCAAGTTTGGAGGGTTTTCCTAGGGTATCTTGTGGTGTTCATTGTCTTATGTGTTGCATTTTCTGATCACAAAAATCAACATGGTATCAAAACCAGGTTCGGGGGAAATTCGATCAGTTTGTCTAAGCAGGGAATTTGCAAATAGCTAGTTGCCTCTTATACTAGCGGTGATGAGTTAGGAGGAAAGAGACGACAAGTTACTCTTCAGAGCTCTTGCAACTAGAGAAAAGTCATGACTTGAAAAGAGCTGATAAATTATCTTCGGGAGCCGTCTAAAAGAACAAGTCAGGTGGAGGTTTTGTGGAAGATAACTCTATCGGGAGTTAATGACGTGGTAGTCTTCTCCGTTTAAAATCTGAAGGAAAGCCGTTAACATAGCCTAAGCGTCGAGCAGTCTGCATCTTTGGTGTCACGTTAGACACGGGATATTGAAGTCTTACCTGAGGCGTATCTATAACCCACTCACGGGGGTACTTGCTGGGTCAACTCAAGCAACGGATCACTTAACGATGCTGCTCTAGATTGCATCGAGTCTCATCAGTTGCACAATCTCTTGCATTGGATGTGAGTCTTTTGTAATTCGTCTGCGAACCTTTATCTCAAGCGACAACAAGAGGAATAAACCAGGACTTAATACAAAGTCAGAGAGATCAAGTCAGTCGTTGGATTTGTATGCTGACTGGCGGAAGATCTTGGTCATCATTGGCGTTATCAGAATGTCTTGACTATTGTCCCTTCTGATAAAAGCGATCATCTGTAGCAAAGCTCCTCTATGACGGAGTTTAGAGGAGGTGTATTGATGACAGTTCTTTATGTCATTGTGGGAGATTTCGAATAATATTGGCTTTGTTCCTGACGTTGTTCATATTGGCTTCTTTATATCTTGTTGATATAATAACCCGATATCGGGACTGTTACGGAGGTAACCTGGAACGGATCCGGATATTCATAATCAATAACAAGATAAGTATTTCATTTTTTTTAATATGTCTGATTCTGAGTCAAGATGAGCCTTTGAGAGGAGAAACAATTTTTTGTGCAATGTGAAGACAAAAAGAGATAAGTATTTTTTGTTTGTATCCTTAAATTCATTTTCTTTTGATTTGAAAGTTAGCCTGCTGAGTTGTGCAGATCTGATATCGTTTGTTTGATCTTGTGTGTAGTAAAGATTGTGTTGTCTTGAATAGTGATCCCTGGATGATATCCTTTGGAGACACCCTTCATTCACTATGAGATGTTCATGCTAGTTGTAAAAATTTTTGAGTGTGACTCAGAGATGAAAAAAGAACTACAATCTTGATTGTGATTGGTTGAACATATCAAATCATTCTCTTTATGCATAGATTATGATGATGCCTTGAGAGGCCTAACCCCATATGTTGGCTGCATAATGCATCTAAGAAATCTGAGTTGAGCAGATTATCTTTTGTTGTGCTGAGATTAGCATTCTCGAGAGGAGTAAAAGATGGAAGAAAGATATATCAGAATCAACAAAGATAAGTTCTATTACTTCTTTTTGATCCTTTTGATATTTGCTACATACTTCACTTATGGGATTGATTCTTATATAAACTATTAAGAGATAAGCATTTCATGTTCTTAATATTGTTCATGAATTTTCATGTATTCATGCTATAACTTGGGATAGTAAACCTTGTATGTTTCTAGCCTTGATATTTCCTTGGATAGTTATAGATTGTTAGTAATCTCTCTCTATAATGCTTCCAGGATGGACCAAGAAGCATAAGAGATTGCTTTCAAGAGAAGAAGAGCTTGATTCAACTTGTAGGCTGAAGCATGGAGACACAACTTGCAGCCATGGGACTGAGTTGGTGGCTGAAGACATCTCTCGAAAAGGAAGAACCTATTCAAGTTGTCATTGTGATCAGTCTTTTCGAAGAGGAGAAATTAACCTTCAGAGGGAGTTATGTGACTCACGGAGAAGCAGTTGCAAGGCCTGATGCTAAATCCTTGAAGATCCTCTTCAATAGTTGAGATGAGAATTGCTCAAGACAGTGAACCTGGATTTAACATTGGTAGCTCCGCAAACCTATTCAAAATAGAGTGATCTGGGATGAGGTTGAAGAGGACAGCCTTGAATCTCTAAAGAGGTGTGCGCTGGAAACCATTTCTCTAAGGCAAGCGTTGCAGGCAATCTTGGACAATGAGGTCAGAAGGTTGATGCAAGTACTTGAAGATTCAGAGGGAGCCTACTGAACCTAAAGAAATATGGTGATCTAGTTAATCTTGGTTCTGTATGTTAGCAATTTACTTCTTACTAGAGAAGATCGCCTCTTTATCAAAAGCAAGAAGGAGCTAGCTTTTAAATTTGAAATGAAGGATCTTAAGTACATACACTACTTCCTTGGCCTAGAAGCATGGCAGAAGCCGAATGAGATCATTCTGAGTCAAGGGAAGTATACTATTGACATCTTGAAGAGATTTGGTATGATGGATTGTAAATCCATGTCTACGCCTATGGAGACCAACTTCAGAAGCTTAAGGAGGCTGCAGCTAGTTCAAATCTGGTGGATCCTACTATGTACAGACAGTTGATTGAATCGTTAATGTATCTAGTCAATACTAGACCAGATATTTGCTATGCAGTGAGTGCATTTAGTCAGTTCATGTGTGAACCAAGGCAAATACATCTAGTTGCAGGAAAGCATATCCTGAGAATCTGAGATACTTGCATGGCACAATTGGGTATGGCTTGAGATATTCATCTAGTGTGGACTTGAAGTTGCATGGTTATATAGATTCTGATTGTGCAGGTTGTGTTGTTGATTGGAAAAGCGCCTTTGGATGTTGTTTCAGTTTGGGGTCTGCAATGATCTCCTAGTGTAGCAGGAAGCAGTCTTCAGTGGCACTAAGCACCGCAGAGGCAAAGTATATTGCAGCATGTGTGGCTTTGGAAGCTCCTTGCAAGATTGTTTGGACAATCATTGGAGCCAACTATCATTCATTGTGATAATCAAAGTTGTGTGAAGCCTTCTGTCAATCCAGTGTTTCATGACAGAACCAAACATGTTGAGATCAAATACCACTATATCAGAGATATGGTATTGAGGAAAGCGATCCAGTTGAAGTACATCAACACTGATGAGCAAACGACAGATATTCTCACCAAGCCTCTCTCCAAAGTAATTTTTGTGTACTTTCAAGACAAGCTTGGTATTGTGGAGAATGAAGCCCTAGCTGAGAGGGAGTCTCAATATCAGTGATCTTCTGTGATTTGCTTTAATGCATTTTCCTCTGAGACGAGGGAATTTGAGGTGTAAGCCCTTGTTAATGCATCTTTCTTTGTGATGGAGAAATTTAAAGTGAAAGCCCTTGTTTCCACCCTTTGGGAGTAGCCAAGGTGGATGTCATGTGTGTGACTCCATGACAACTTCACGTGAGAGAGTCTGTGATGATTTCCTTGTACTTGTGTTTATTCACCCTCTGGGAGTATCTATGGCAAGTCATGGTGAGATGACGACATCACGTTGAGTGATGGGCACTTGTGCACATTTACCATTCATGGGAGTAGCCATGATGGTTGATATCACGATGAGGTGATATGCTCTTTTCACACATGGGTGTAGCCATGGTGTTTGTCATCACGATGAGGTGATATGACTTGTACAACTAGAAGTATTCCTCCCTAGTTGAGAGGGAGTGTTGATGTATACAATGTCTGGATGATTACTTCCAGCCATGATTTGAGAAGATAAATTTAATATAGCCTTTGGCTATTTAATTTATCTTAAATCGATATTAATGAAGAGAAGCGGCTATCTTAAATAATAAAATAAATAATATTTAATTATTGTTAATAATTATTATGGCCGAGTTCCTTAATGTGGCCGACTCATTTAATTGTTATTATTATTCAATAAGGAGGCCGACCTACATGAAGAGACACTTTGTTTTGTATAAATACAAGGTGATGATCTCTCATTTGATGATCAAGTTCAATCATCATATTTGCACTCCTTGAAGAAGTTCGCACTTGAGCAGCAGGTCATGAGCTTGAGCAGCAGATCATTATATTGATGCAGCAGATCGATCTCAAGGAGAAACATGTCTATTCTGTATTCACGCATCTAGGAGAGATGCTGTTGTATGTTGTATCAAATTCGGTCTTGTGTTGGGCCTGAGTTGTAAGCAGATTTCTACTCTTATTCCTAAATATATAAGAGATATATTTGCTGGGTTTTTGCCCTCGAGTTTGGAGGGTTTTCCAAGGGTATCTTGTGGTGTTCATTGTCTTATGTGTTGCATTTTCTGATTGCTTTCATTTCTGATCACAAAAATCAACAAGTTTTGGTTTACACCGGCATAACAGTATGAAGAACAGGGCATACGGTTATAAGTATAAAAGTTGATCTGAACATCTCACCAGACTATTATTTTGGGTTATGGATCTCTAAGGAAGGTTTGTTGATGTTTGTTGATGTTTGTTGATGCTTATTTGTGAAGTATACTGATGCGCATTCACTGGTATGCGATCTAGGAGATCTGGTGCACTTATCTGTTGATTATCTGTGCTAGAAGGCCAACCTGGTGAATATAGTAATCGTGGATGTATAAGGAGTAATTAATTAAATGTCTTCGTGCTCGATTATATTTTTTTTGGGTCTTCTCTTTGTCTTAACCGAATTTGGAGGATGCTCATAAAGAATCAGTGGTGGATCTAGCCGCCATTTGAGAAGAACTTAAGTCTTAATGTTTTATGAAGCCGACATATGAATGATCAAATCCTTGATAGTGGATATATATATGAGATCGGTTTTATCATTGTGTGTGTGTCATATGTGGAGAAGTGTGTGAAGGAAGCGAATATATGGAATGTGAATATGATGCGAGATTCAGCAAAGTAATAGTGTGAATTTGTCTATGAGTGATGCGAAGAGCAGAAAAGAGCAGAGCGAAGTGCAGAGTCAAAAAGCAGATCCAGAATCAAATCTATGAGCTTCACCGAACCTGTAACTTGGCATAAATAGATGCTACTATCTCAGTTCATCCTTCAGATGGTTTTAATCTGAACTTTTGTAAGGTAGTGAGCCTTCCCTTTTGAGCAACGAGCTCTAGGCAGTGTGCCTGAATGCAAGTGCATTCTCTATTGTAAACAACTTTATTTGAGTACTCAAATTGTGGATTAACCTCCACCGTGGTTTTTCCCCTAATAGGGTTTCCACGCAAAAATCTTTGTGTTATGGTGTTATGAATGTTTCCTTTGAATGCTTGCATCTTTCTTTTAATGTAATGACATAATGGTTTAAGATTTGGAGTAATAAAAGTTAAGATTTGTTGAACACTGATTCACCCCCCCCACCCCTCTCAGTGTTCCCTTGAGTACAACAAAAACTTCGTAATCCTCCATTTGCCAATGGAATAGTTCACTCAAGGAATTTCTCTCATCTTCCAAGCACTCTTGGAGGTCTAGAATTCCTTCATCATTCGGCTCTATGGTTCCTCCTTCCTCCATTTCGCCTCCTTTTTCTGATTCAAAGTCTGATGCCAGTTCTTCACTCACTGTTTGATTTCTCAGGTCGTTCACGTATGGACAGCATGTTTCTTTTCTAATTATGATTCACCCTGGCTGCCACTAACCACCCTCATCCAAGCAATGCATCGTGCGCCTTCCTCTGTAATGGAATGACTGAAGTTTAGTAGGAATGGTTGTGTTTTGATCTCCACCTTTTGCGCCATCAACATTACCAACGGTTTGATGCCATGCTAATCGACATCGATGAGTTGGAATGTCGGTGGCCAGAGTGTTGGCTTCTCGAGACTCTTCCATGTGTCTTCAGGTAGTACGTTGACTCTTGATCCTCTGTTGATGATAGTATTTGTCAAAATATTCCCTCCGATCTCTATTTGAACAACCGTCGGCATCTTCCCGATGTTTGCTATCAATAGTACGAGGTCAATGGTTTGTTCACCGCATGGTGGTGGTTTTGGTACCAATTCTTGCTTTCGGTCTTCTGATACCGGTTGCTTGCCATCCCCGACGACGTTCATCATTGCCAGTCCCAACTATGGAAAATTTTGGAGGTCAGTTACTTTTATTGGTACGGTGGTCTGCAGTATCTGTCGTACGATGTTGATTTTTGCCTCCGACTGTCGAGAGGTTCCTAGTTTCTCCAAAGGTGTTTTGTTTTCCTTCGTCATTGCCAGTTCCACTTCTGCTTTTGCTTCCTTCATCCTTTGTTTTTCCATACGTGGATCTCGGTAGGTGGCCTTTTTCGCTTGTGCTCTGGTGATTGCTAGCACCTCTTGTTCTTCCACTTCCAGCATGTGGATGCCCTTCTGCTTGGGGCATTCATTGTCTTCATGGTCACCTGGTCCACACCACTTACACAATCTTCCTCCCGAACCTTGACCATTCTGGCAGTCCCTAGCAAAGTGGCCCCATTCGTTGCACTTCCGGCATTGTATCATGGGCCTTCCTTTACCGTCGTACTGTATCTTACTTCACGGGGTACTATTGTTGCTCCTTTGGTTATTTCGTTACCCTCCAGGGGACACATTGGAATTGTTCTGGGATTTTGATGGTGTGTTCGGCGGTGTCGAAGTTTCTCCCTGAGCGAAGAGTACTTGTGCAGTTCTTGCTTTTAAGTTGTGTGGGCATTCCTTGACGGAATGTCCCATCACTTGGAAGATATCGCAAAACAACTTTTTCGGATAGTTTGCTTTCGTGTGACCTTCCCCATTACAGTCCGTACACCACAATTCTCTAGCTTCCTTCATGCTCTCCTTATCGGCCTTCAATTCTTTCATCATCCTTAGCATATCCTTTCGAAGTGCTTGCACCGTTTTTGACTCACTGTCGCTATTGTCCATACTCTCCTTGCCGTTCGTCTTCCTTTTCCCTCGGGATGTTTTATTTTTGCTCTCTATATCCATCGCCCAATTGTATGCTTCAGCGTACGACGACGAAGGTATGACTTTCATTTTTTTCCTTAATGACGGCAGCAAGCCTTCAATGAACCATCTTTTCTTTAGCCTGTCAGCTGGTTGTGCCTCCAGTTTCCTCAACAAATCTTTGTCTCCGGTTATAGGTACGCACACTCAAGTGCTTCCCTTGTTTCATATTGTAGATTTCGGCTACAATCTCACTATCATCCCTCAGGAGTTTGAACTCGTCTTGGAATGCCTTCTTAAGTAATCTCTATGATGCCTTGTGTACTTGGTCCAATTTTGAGTACCAGTCAATGGCACTGTCTCTCAGTGTTGTTGGGAATGCTTTCAACCAATAATCTGGATCATCCTATCCATTGGCTACCCAAATCATTTTGCACGTTTTACAATGGCGTACTGGATCTTCTGATCCGTTCCCCGTAAATTTCGACAGCTTCTGTTGCTCAGCTGGTGAAGTCACCATCCTTCCCCGATGCCCTCCTTGTGTGTTGGACCTGATTGGATTGGTTTTCCTGCTACGTCCTGATGCGTCACTTGCACTCTCGGCCACGTATGAGTCTCTCCCACGTCTTTTGTCAGCGTCCTCGACACCTTGAGTCTCCTAGGGTTCGCTTCGGTACTCCCTCCGCCCTGGGGTCTTAGGTTCAAATCTTCCAGTCCTTAGCCCTTCATCGTCGTCTAATATGGACAACTCCCCAATGCGTTGGATGTTGTTGAGTTCTTCACTTAATTTATTTTCATTTTTATTGATTTTGTATCTTTCCACGTATGGAGTGCTGAAGGGTCCTTCGTCCCTTCCCTCAGAATTTTTTTGATGTGCTATTCCGATAGATTGGTCTATTTCATCAAGATTTTCATGTGCTCTTATAATACTTTGGTTTATTTCAGTTAGGTCTTCATCGATTTTGTTTATCAATTTGCTTCAGTCTTCGTTGCCGGTTTTCTTGTTCCTATAGCTTGAGTGATCGCCGAACCTTCTCCTCCTAAGTTTCGTGCCCGATTGGTATCGGTTCTTATCTTTGTTAGACTGTACGAACATTAAAGGTTGTTCACACGATCATTGGTTGTTGGGAGTACGTCTCCGACTAGTGTCTCGTTCCTCCTCTTCCCTTTTGGTTCGCTCCTTGTACCGCTGCAATATTTGTTGCCTTTGGCGTTCTTGGTTGCTCTCCGCCCGAAGGTCTTGCAAGATGATGAAATGGTGGGCCAGCAGTCTTGGCAGACGATTGAGGAGATGGTCAACTTTGTTGTTCACTTGCAATCTATTCCAGATGACTGCCTGAGGGATCTCTCGCATGAGAGCTTCCCTCTGTATGTGGTCTCTTAGTGATATATCCCACAGATTCACCAAATCTTATGTCAATTCGTCTTCCCTTTCTTCATTAGTTTGCATAGGCTCTTCTGCCAGTTGACCCATTACGTTACCATCTTAGCGTCGGGTGATTTCTCTGGTATGTTTAGGCAACGGTGCCAAATGTTTACTTCATAGGGTGTATTTCAACGTACTACGGAAGTAAACTAGTTATGCACAAAATATAGATACGTACAACATATTCCAGAATACAAGATGCATGAAATAAGGAATGCTTCTATTCATTTATCCACAGTGAAGTATCAACATTACAATCACTTGGCTGTCAATAGTATTCTCCTAATAATAGCTTCCCGACTACAAGGACTCGAGTACATATAACACTCAGCAGTGGTTGAGCAACCAACCGTCGTGACGTTTCGTAACAACCCAATGACCACTAATCGGGACTTAATTACCCGAGTACATATGTCATTCACTACATTAATTATTTGCATTACAACTATAGTTTTATTGAACATAATTAACTAGCCGACTACGGCGACTATGCTACAGCCGACTACAACTAAAGACAATGATTGCTTACATTTACCACTTATTCAGTGGGGGTAAGTATCAGAAAATAAACAAGCAAGTCATTGGTGGTACAACCATCTAGTGTTACAATATCAATGCTTAGAAAATGAAAGCTCATCAGCGGTATGGCCATCCAAAGTATTTCAAGTTAGCTCAAATGCATTACAAACACCAAATAAGAGGATTGATTGCTGTTACAAATTGGTTATAATAGAAATGAACGCTGCAACAATCCAAACATGAACCAAATGCAGTTATTCAGAAACCTATCATCAAATATACCTCAGACAGATGAAATAAGGTAAGTTGCAGGTCTGAAATCAACTGTAGCTCGTTGATTACAGGTTTGATCAGCAATGAGATCACCCAGAAACACCCACCAACTCACATCCAACACACTCAGAGTGAATATAGGCTGTAATACCACCTCTGAAACTCACCCAAACTACACCACAATGTCTTGGAAGAGGAGTTATATCAGACTAATATCAGAAAACTTATGTGCAGGTCTAAAAATGAACATGTTTGCAGCTGGAGCACTTATGGCAGCAGACAACTACAACTCCTAACACAACGCCAATCCCAATGTCCACTCCCAAAAGGGCCAAAAAAGCATACACCAAGCCAAGGCATCAACAACCCATGAGGAAAGCCCCCAAATCAACAGGGATTGTTCCTTAAATCCTCACGCCGAGCAAACAGGGTACAGGTTGGTACAAGTTACGGCCTCATAAAAAACTGATAAATCTGCCCATAACTGTATGGCCAACATGAAATCATGTCTTTCAGGACTGAACAGCAGCAATAAACACTTCCCAAACCCTCTGAGATCGCATTACAAGAGGTACGCCAGCCAAGAGGTCTGCAACAAGTACAGCCTGCTTATGTGGAATGGTACGCCCGGCTGTTTACTGCTCTATCTGATAAAATAAATACATGAATTAATAATAGAGATGACAATACATACCAGATACATGAGTAAAATATATCTTTATTCGCATATGAAATGATTACAGAAAAAGACCAGAGATGGACAGCCGAGGATCAAAGTTGATCCAACTAGATCATATTTCTTTCCTTGACGATACACAATCTATTTTAAGGACTTGATAGTTGCCAAGAAGAACACAACTGTCAAACAACTGACGCTTATAACTACTTGAAGCTGACAACCAATTAATACATAGTCGGATAACCAATTTTATCGAAACATAATAATACATTGTACACCGACTACACCAACAGGCAATAGGAAATTTCTTCTAGTTGCCCTACTCATCAAATATTAATAATAACCAGCTTCATCAAACAACAATAATCACTTCCCAAAACACGTCAAAAACACTTGAATCTGCAATCCAATCTAGAACACAGATTTGAAGCACAACTGTAATCCTTGGATGGAATTACCAAGACCAGATAGGCGGGTTTTTGTCCTCAAAACCAGTTACTCCAAGAGGGTTTTTGTCCTCAAGAAGTTTTGGAAAAACTCAGGTTTATACCAGCAGCATAACAATATCATTCACAAAGCTATCTTCAAAATGAGCCACAACACCTCCTTATATAGCTTTTTGGAGGGAATTATACAATTTAAAAACATAATAATTCACTTTATTTCCCTCACAAAGACCCTTTTGAAAGAATACTAATATTTCATGTGCAAAGGCCCCCTTATCTAGGTGTTCAATTTTTAAAACACTTAATCACCTTTCCAATGAGCTATTATGCTAAGTCGTCATTTTAATATTTCTCAACATTAAACAACATTAGTGAAATATTAAATAATAACTCAATGACTCACCCAAGTTGCGCAAAGCATTGAAATTGCTTCGGAATCAAACTCTGATCATACCAACGTGATTTTGAAGACTTGGGATGATGATTGGAGTCAACCAGGTGACTAACTAAAAATAGACAGTCTCTCCAAGAAGTTTGGAATTCACTTTTGAAAGTGTCATACTAATCCATATTGCCTTCTGAGCTCTTTTCCAAAAACCAAAGTCACTGCTAACCAACCCATAGCACTCCAAGAAGTTTGGAGTTCTCACCAACTCATCAAGAAGCTTATTGAAAAACTTGGAAACTGAGCTAAATGCTCACAAATCAATTTTTCTCAAAATGGGGACATTACATTGAAATTGCCATTGCTGATTTTGTACATAGAAAAAACAGAAAAAATCAATAGAGTATTCAGTCTGTGATAGTGAAATTTTAAAGGAAAACATTTAAAGGATAAAAAATAATGCAACACTAGTAAGGAGGGTTTGGAAATGAGAAAAACCAAAAATTATGAGTTGAATAACAGCAGGTTTTCAGCATTTGACATTTGAAATTTGGGAAAAAGGAGGAAAAAAGTAGAAATATTTAATATATCTATATATATCTTTGTTAAATCCAATCCAAACTTGATTCAATCTTTAAGTCCAACCCTAAAATGCTTTCCAATCACTCCTCTCGGCTCAATTTGCACCCATGAAAGACCAAATGAGCAAAAGAGGTGAAACGGAGTCCTTTTAAAGCCCACTTTCTTTTCTGTGCGGGCGAGTTCAGGCACGGGACTCGCTAGTTTTATTCAGGAAACTCAGTGAGTAGTTATTTCAATTTCAGACTCACAAGTCTATACAAGTTGGGCTGAGCTTTCTAACTATGCTTTATACATCATTAAAAAACCTTTTATATACGAATTTGTACAGCAACTTTGAATTGTCAAACTAGCCTTATCTTCTACTACAGGTAAAACATACTAGTGAGATTGTTGGGATCAGGTACTAGCAAACTATGTTGATTAAAATCTCCCATATACAATACCATACACCAAACTGGATGTTTATCTTACTACATCGCTTAAGATCTTGCTCTTTATTTTCTAGTAGGAAGTTTCTGTACCCATCTTTCAGTGTGATGATTAATTTTATTAATTGTTTTGAACTGCCAATATTGCATGTATTTGTGATTCTGTACTTGAAAATTTGTTTCTTATCTAGTTCTACATTTTGTGTCCAACGAAAACAAGAGGACAATTGAAATGGCCTTTTATAAAGCATGAAACTAAAGTGTGTTACTTGTTTCACTTTGTGCAGATACGACAACATCGTATAATATATCATCTGCTCGAAGATATAGGAAACTTGATAGTAAGTATGGCACCAGGCATATGTGAAACTCAGGTTGCTGGTGAAGCACAAATATTAAGCATTTTTGAGCTTAAAGGAAGGAATAAAACTGGTAATGCAAAGATTGCTGGTTGTCGAGTATTTGATGGTCGCATGACAAAAACTTCAAGGCTCAGAGTGCTGCGAAGTGGCGAAGCAGTGTTTGAAGGTTCTTGTGAGTCCCTACGTAGGGAGAAGCAAGATGTAGAAGCAGTGGGGAAAGGTAATGAATGTGGCTTAATTTTGCAAGAGTGGAATGATTTCCAAATAGGAGATGTTATTCAGTGTTTAGAACTTGTTAGCAGAAAACCTAAATTTATATCATCAGAAAGTGGTGCTGTACGAATTGAGTGTTGATTCTTTCAAGAGCATGAATAATACATAAAATCTCATTGCTATGTATGAGAGGCATGACTATTTGACAACTACATTTTTGACACGAAGATCCTAACTAGATAGATCGATGCATTGATTCACCCTAATTGCTCTTCCATTTTCTGACCAATACGTGTATGGATTCTTCAGTATGGACATGGACATCCTCTGCTAGCATATACAATGACTATCTAGATTCTTGCCCAGTTTTGAAGTCTACTCAATTCTTGCCAGGCAATATGAATCATGAATTCTTTTTCTTCACAAATATTTTCAAGTGGTCTTGCTTGGTTTGAGGCCTTTATCATTCTTTGGCTTCGCTCCACTTAATCAGTTTCTTACTTCATCTCATAAGTTGTCTATGTCAAGTTCCATATGAATTTTCTTGATTGTAGGATTTTGGACTCTAGCTGTTAAACTTCCTGCCACAGGTTGTATTTTGTAACTCCAAGATACTACAGAAGTAGCATGTTCTACAGGCTAATTTTTGTACACATCATTTCTATTAAATATAATTTCTGCTTTTTTGCGTATGGTTTTTCATATCAATGAATAAACTTCATGATACTAATTAGTATTTCAATATTTTCACAAGATGTTATAAATAGAGAGCATTTTTGCTATGATATGGTTTGTGGATCCAAAAATAAAATAAATGGCCAGGAGAAAATTAATTTGCTTTTCAAGTTCATTCTGCATAGTTACATTGCTTTCAAAATATTTTATCGACATACGCTTATCCATTTGCTCCAGCACCTTGATTTGAAATGGTGTTCCTGTCTTCATAATTCTACTATAGCCCCTGGTTCTAAATCATTTCAGATGAGGTGCACATAATGAAAATTTTAAAAATGTAAAAGCAATAGAGAAGCATGTTCACAAGTAACAAACCAAGTTTAAAGTGCATATAGATGATTTCCATATAATCAAGAATGTGGCATAGTCAGCATTACAAGCTCCTGCAGAATGCAGACTAATGAAACAACCACACCTTGGATGACATTTCTCTTGTGAATATACATATATGGTTAATACTAATAGTTATTTACCACTGACAAAGGCAGTAGAATATTTACATATGTTAATATCTAGAGTATGACAATAACTGATTTTTATGTTTTGGAAGTATTCGAGAAAGGTAGTGTAACTCATTAATTAGACAGGGAAAATTGAATTTGCTATTGCCATCTATTCAATTCACAGATATGGCAGGTAGACCTTGCCGTTGTCAATTGTTCATATTCATAGGCAAGGCAATTAATTTTGAATGAGTTGTTTTTCATTCATTAAATTAAATTCAAGTTCAAGTTCAAAATCAAAATGAAATAAAGCATATTTTAAGCATACTTTCTCTTATTTATATTTATTTCAAAATTCTTAGTAATATTGTACATGTTTTCTTAAGAAACCTTAGATAATAACAAAAAATGTTGTTACAGCTTTCCACATATGAGGGGTAGCAAAGAAGAAACGATAGTTTAAATTTGGCATATCTAGATGATAAGCATTTATTTACCTCATGCTTAGGGCTTACATTTTACATATAATTTGAAGACTGTTTTATTTATAACATTGTCCTCCTTTGTAGCTTATTACAGAACTTCACAATTATAGGGCTTTTAGTAAATTGATTTAAGAGATATTGTGACGAAGATAGTCAAATAAAAAGGTTGCCACATCCACAAAGTTAACCAGTATTTCAGTTAAATCCAATTATATGCTTCACAATCTAGATTGTAAGGTTATATGTTCTATATAAAATTGTTAGGAAGATTCATAAATGAAATACATTTGTACCATTTTTTACTTCCAAAAAGTATACTACTAGTTAATTCAATAAACTTCCAAAAAGTATACTACTAGTTAATTCAATAAAATGTGATTTGAAAATTATGTATATTGGATTGTAGTTGAAATGTTTATTAAAACTTGAGTTGAAATTAGTTTCACAATAGAGCATGTTTAATTAGTTATTAAAATTGTTAAAAATGTCTTATATTTGAGGATATCTTATGTTAGAAATAAATATACCGTTCTTAGTCTCTAGTAAAGGCAAGACAGCACATATTTAATAGAATAGAATAGGTTTTTAATGTTTACGAGGTCAAAGATAGATTAAAAGATATTTGATCTAGTTATTTTAATTGCCAACAATGTTGATCTTCTGGTATTAATTTTGATGTTGAATTTTTGTGTTCTCTCAATTTTCTCCTCTTCAAACAGATTTTATAAAGAATTTGCTACTAAAGTAATTGTGTAATTGGCTTGAATGTCATTATAAACTTTGCACGTTGTTGATTATTTGCTAGAGCTTTCTCTTAAGCTGTAAATCTAACTATACCAATCATATTGTAAGGAAAATAAATGTTTTTTGTAAATTATTCATGCTAATTAAATAAGTGTAACTAGTAAGAAAACGAGTAATCTAGATAAAGGAGCTGGGATTGATATCTGCATTAAATATTTACAAACTACATATGAAAGATTGGGGCATTTAGCTCTAGAACTTATGATGAAAGAATGATATTGAATTGATTTGTTGTTGCCTACAAATTAATGCCCTTGAATTGTTAATTGTGGCAAAATAAGTAAAATCTTAGAAACCTCTTTAGTTCATTCTCAGGTGTTAGGATATTAAATCTTAAATGGTGTGGACTTGATCTAAGGTGTGGAATTGAATTATAGTGCATGGGATCAATTTGTTTGAATGTATGCTTGAAACTTGTCAGCCTTTACCTACCTTGGTTGAACTTGTCAAGGTAGTGTCTAAGGACAATGTTTAGGAGTTTGCTGACTTGATAGGTGAACTTATCAAGGTGGTGTCAAACACCTTTAGTGGGCCAATTAAACAACATGTAGATGGCCTATTATGATGATACAATGAATATGGTCCTTTAATGCCCTCAAATGTATTCTAATGATGTTTTCCTTGTAATTACATGTGAGTTAATTGCATGACATAACAACATGTGCTAGGTTGACTCATAACAACTAGTAGAGAGTGATGAGAAAGTTGGAATTTGAATTTTGAGTCACTACCACATGCCATGGGAGTGAACCAAATCAATCCCATGCCACTTGCAAATGAACAAGGATGCTAAAATAGTAATCTTGAGTCGAGAAATCAATTATGGAAATGTGAATCGGGGGTGCAATAATGATGAATAAATAATAAATGTCTAAGAATAGGTGTAAATGGGGGTAAATAAAGGTGGATAGGCATTGGTCCATGAGACAAACCAAGCACAAGAGTATGCCACTTGTTGATGTTCTTAATATATTTAAGACATTCCACCAAGGTGGGTACAAAACTAAATGGGAATTAACATTGGCATGCGAATTTCACCATTACTTTTTTCTTTCACTTTGATGTGCATGTGAATCTAGCATGATCACGCATTTGTATATATAAGACATTCTTAATCAATATGAAAAGTAAATATTCAAACATGAAAAAGGATATCATCTTTAAAAAAAGATACAATAATCATCTTGTTCTCCATGGTATGAGTGCCTCATCAAAACCTACAAAATAACAAAAAGACATGCAATGAGTAGCTAATGCCTCATAATGAAAAATACACAAACAATGAGTTACTTCTATTGTCTATGAAAAATTAGAGAAGAGAAGGGATGAAATTTTTTGTCTATACAAAATGGGATATGGAAATACTGTGTGGTGTGGCAATCTAATAATTATTGGCACAATGTAGACATTGCAATCAACACTTTACATGATGTAGTACTATGATCAATTTTCATGTGATGTATTAAATATAATAAATCATTGTGCGATGTGAGCATGTAATGTAGTGAAACTTCATGTGATGTGGTGATGTGATATATTCATGGGATGTGAGCATGAAATGTGATAAATCTCCATGTGATGTGGGTGTGTACTACGATAAATCTATGTGATGTGATACTACGATGAAAGATCTTCATGTGATGCAAGGATGTAATATGATCAAAGTACTTTTGGATATGGTGATGTGTCTCTATCTAGTTAAAGTCATTATCTAAAATATTAACCATGAAATGTCCATGCTAATATATGCCTCCTTCAAATTGTTGCATCTAAAGTATGCAAGGAATTGGAGAGGAAGAAAATGTGATAATTGTAAGTATAAAATAATCGAATAAGATGTAAGCATGTATCATATAAGTGAAAGATAATCAAGGCACATGATGAGAGAAGATAAGAATCCAAGTGTGTATAATAAGGTTTCCCCCCAATATGGGCTAATGGTGAAACAAAGATGGCCCCAAAGACTACATAAAATGATCATATAAATGTAATCAAGTCAAAAGATGAGATGGAAGCACAAATAACTAGGATATAAGCATTAAAGTACATATAAAGATAATTGCCCCCCATGTAGGCAAGATGATAAGATAAATATCATGGGAGCATAATAATATGTAAAGAATGTGAGCATAAGAAGATCATACACATTCAAAAACCACTCCATCACGTTTTCTAATAAATAATGATGATGATGATGATGATGTAAATGCATGATGTTTACCAAGTCCTTCACTAGTTTTCCATTGAGAGTAGATAAGGCAAAAGCTCCATCCAAATCAAGAAGTGATAATAGAAGGGCCAATATCTTAGAAACTGGGCGAGGAAATTGAATTCTCTTTTTTGTAATTAGAAGAAAATATTTAGATCAACTTTTCTATATTTTTAAATTTTTAGATCTATAGTAGAAAAGATGTTCAATTGAAGGATTTTACCAAAAAAACCCCTCATTTCATGGTACTTCCTAATTTTGACAAAATGCTAATGCTATAGAATGGTGGTTCCAACATAAATAGATATAGGATCAACGTGAATTATGGCTAATAATACATTCTAGACTCTTGAAAGGTGTCACTCTTACATGGCTTTATCTATTGCATAAAAATAATTTTCTTGAAACAAAATGAAATAATTTTTTTAGAGATATATGCAACAAAAGAAGTAAAATTTGAAGGATACTTGGTTGGGGAAAAGTGATGAAGATGAAGAAGAAATAGAAAATAAGGATAATGATTGTTAGAATTAAACATACTCTGATACCATGTTAGAATTAAACATGCTCTAATACCATGTTAGAATTAGCTATGGATGCCAAGATCTATGGACCAAATGGAAAGTACAAAGAAGAGAGAAAATAATATGACAAGAATAAACTGTATTCAATGTCAATGATATGATATCAATGTGTGTGTTTGTACAAATGTAGTAGAGACCCCTTGGTTATATAGCTAAGGTGAGAACATAGGAGTGCATAAGATTATGACAAGTGTCGTAATCTTATGACATGAGACAAAAATGAAAAGCTATCACTCCACCTAAAGTGGAAAGTGATAATGTGATAACCACAACAAATAGTGGATCACCCACAAAATGTGGAAACCTAATCACATGATATGTCCATGAAAGGTGGAAGTGATAAAGTAATAAGAAGATAAGTCCACCAAAGGTGAAAATTCTTCAACAACTCCTATGTGGTCCCTAAGTAAACTTAACTAAGGTGTAATTATGACTTAAAACAAGGTACAAAATATTTAATTACACCAACACCCCCCTTAAGTGCAACTTAAGGAGAATGTAGAAAAATGCAAACAATGCAAGATGGGTCGCGACAACTAGGCCATATTAGGTACCCATGTACAAATGCAATGCAATCTTTCACAAACGGAGAAAAGGAGAAAACTCAGTGGGACAAAACTCCTCCCCAAAAGAAAGATGAAATACAAAATAGAAATGCTCTCAATGATGCATGAGAAGGTAAAAACCCTATGTGAGGAAAAAGACCCCCCCATAAGAGAGAAGTAGAAGAGAGACAAGGTAGCCCCCCTCAATGAGATAACCTCTTGCAAGAGAAACATTGGAAGTACACTATGGAGTAACACTGGAATCCTCAATCTGACAAGCAAGAAAAGATACTTTTGTTTACTATTGAAACCATATGCGAGTCACTGATTGACTAAAAGTGAAATCATGATAAAGCAACAACATACCCGATGCCAAGGAACATTGGAAAACTCACAAACTTGAACAACCCTGAAATCCATGAAGCAACAGTAGATGAATAAATGATGCCCCCCATAAGAGGGAATGATATGATGAAAGAATCTGGAAGTTATGTGTATTTTGATGCCGATGCCAAACTGTGACTAAAACTGATCCATAGGAGCAAGTACCATGAAGATTCTGGAATATTAACCATAAAATGAATGGCTCTCAAATTGAGATGTGATTCAATATGAATCTGATGTGATTCAGGATCATTAACCATAGGCTCTCAATCTGAGATGTGAACCGATGCGAACGAATAATGTGCCAAGTTATGAGCAAGATGTGGCCAAAAGAAACAACAGAATCCAGATACAACTCATTCGAGTTGTCATCAATATGAAGATGAGATCAAAGTGCAACTACATTCTAATCAGATTATTATGCAAGAAGCCCCCCCAGATGGAACTTTATGTAAGTTCATTTATTACAATACTCCATGAATGTAAAAGGAGAACATGCAAAACATGCATAAATTAATGACAAAATGCAAACTTACTACATGAAAACAAAAAAGAGTCCATACACAAACCAATGTTCACATTTGCCTCCATGATGAAAAATAACCTCAAATTTGTGTAAATGATCAAATCTGAAAAAATGGTCTACACCATTGTGAAGTGCTCGAAACTAGCTTTCTGTTGATATCTTGTTTGCCAAAAATGAACACCGTAGCCAAAAGTTATGAATTTTTCAAAAAACTGAATTTAGTTTGGAGGAAACGAGCTTTATAGCAAAAACGTTTTTTTCTAATTTGATTTTTGGAAAATCTACTCACTTTTTGTAAACAAAAATAAAAACCCAAAAATATTTTGATGCTAGAAATAAAACCCATAAATAGTTTTTTGATCCAACAAGCAGAAGATGAAAATTTGAATTTTTTTTTAACCTTCAGCAAGGAGAAAAATGACGCCCGATGCTTTTTGGACTGCGATTTTCTCCAGATCTGTGCAAGATATGCAAAATCTAAAAACTACCCAGTTCAGATTTCGACGCTGGCTAGAAAACCCAGAAATCGTTTTTCCTGTAAATGAGCAAAAACTAGATTTTTGAAGCAAAAATGATGACGGCTCTAATAACAAACGATTTTCAACAAACCCTTGTTTGTCAAAAATGCAAATGGTGATCAAATTGAGTGAACCAAAAGCCAAATCTGACTTTTTCGAGTCTTCTGGACGCAATGGTGAACTCAAATTTGTACCAGCAAGCTCCGATATGAACCTGCAATAAAAAACCAAAAATGAAACCTCCCCAAATCTGATACCTCTCTTCAGAAAAAAAAACTCTCCAATGGCACCCTACCCGCTCTAATACGATGTTAGAATTAAACATGCTCTGATACCATGTTAGAACTAAACATGGTCAAGATCTATGGACCAAATGGAAAGCACAAAGAAGAGAGAAAATAATATGACAAGAATAAACTGTATTCAATGTCAATGATATGATATCAATGTGTGTGTTTGTACAAATGTAGTAGAGACCCCTTGGTTTTATAGCCAAGGTGAGAACATAGGAGTGCATAAGATTATGACAAGTGTCGTAATCTTATGACATGAGACAACAATGAAAAATTATTACTCCACCTAAAGTGGAAAGTGATAATGTGATAACCACCACAAATAGTGAATCACCCACAAAAGGTGGAAACCTAATCACATGATATGTCCATGAAAGGTGGAAGTGATAAAGTAATAAAAAGATAAATCCACCAAAGGTGAAAATTCTTCAACAACTCCTATGTGGTCCCTAAATAAACTTAACTAAGGTGTAATTATAACCTAAGACAAGGTACAAAACATTTAATTACACCAACAATGATAAAAAAAAAGACTATTAAAAAATAATATAAAGAGGATATGGAGGTTAAGAATACATGTAGTTCAACTCCAAGGAAAGAAGATTCTATATTTTAAGTCTATTAATGCATTCATAAAAATAAAACTCATTGTATCCATAAACCTTTTAATATGGACTTAGTAAAGCAACTGCAAGTTCAAGAAAATAAGATAAAGGAGTCTCAAATTGATGCTATGTTTATTAAGGTTTTTAAGGATTTGAAGCTTTCCATGGACAATTATGTTTTGCATTCAATTTTGTCATGCTTTAGATAAGGATGGGTTGGAATATTACCTTAGATATCCTTGGTTAAATACTTTAGGAGCAATCAATATTAATGTGTAAAAGAACTTTATAAGCTTTGAGATAAAAAGAAGAGAGGAAGGGGACAAAAGCAAAGTCAAGTAGAGTAGATTATGAATGTAATGAAAAATGTATAGAAGTTTTATAATAAAAATAAATGAGAGGAAAATAATATTTCCATTCAAGAGACAAGAGACCAAGTGGTAAAAAGGTTGAAGAATCAAGTATAAAAAATTAAGGTTCTAGAGTTAGTAGAAAGGGTGCAACATTTTGACATTCACATCAAGGTGTGAGAGAGACAAAAATCATGGAAGCATGATACTACACATTAAGGAAACACTAACTATGGACATACATGAAATAATAGGACCAATTTCTATGGATCTATATGTAATAAAATGAGAAATAATATGAATCTATTACATCATAGAAGCAACCATTATTCATGGAAGAAAATAATGAATAATTGTGGTGGTAAATGGAATATGTGGAAAAATAAAATATGGAACAAGGTTGGGATATAGGCACATTCAATAAAAATCCTTCATGAAGCTCATAGATGGATGTTGGATGATAGGGCATGTCATCATGTTTGTAGTGACTTGCAACAATTTTAATATTTGGCTTCTTCTTAAAAGCACAAAATGTGTCAAGGGGGATGAAATGCCATGTACCTAGAGGTATGATGTTATAATTTATATCGGTTGATAGATATGTTGACATATGGTAAAAAATTTGTGTAGTTAATTATACTTTTGGCAATAAGTTGGCCAATGTGGGGGTTAGTGGTTTAAAAATAAATCTATTTTTCTCACATGTGTGGGGCAATGGTAGTTGTAGGTAATTAAGTGTTATATTGTGGTGCTTAGGCAAGAGAGATATGTGAAGAGTCTTGCACATGTTTGTTTCTCAATATAGCGATATAATATAGAGTGTATTCTTTCAATAAGGAACATTGTATGGTATTTCCCTACCTCAAGGGTTTATTCTAGCTTCATAACATTTTCTCAAAAAAATCAATAATGTTATTTGTAGCTTCAACTTGGCCATTTTCTTATGGGTAATAATGAGTAAAAATCATGTTGAATATGAATAATTTCTAAAACTATATGTCTTTGTTTTTAAAATACGTGTCATTTTCCATAATTATAGTGTATGGAAAACTAAATTTATAAATAATATTATCCATGATAAAATCACAAATATTAACCACCATAGTAGATTTCAAGGGATGACCTCAACCCACTTAGTAAAATAATCAATAGCGGTGATAATAAATGTGTGGCTATTGAAATTTTTTGGGGTAATATTACCAACTACATTGAATCACCATATAGAAAATGGCCAAGGAGAAGTAAAGGGATGAGATTCATGAGCAAGTGCATCTCTTAAGTTGCTACGTGTTTGGAATCTTGCACATTTTTTGACAAAATGATATGTATCTTTCTTTATTTTACTCTAACAACATCCCATACAATTGTTTGAACCAATAGTTTAGCACTAATATGCCCACCACATATATGCTTCCATGGTATTTGTGAAGGACAATACATTTCTCATCATCATTTAGGCATCTAAGTAATAAACCATCATAACCATATGTATACAAAACTATTTCTATGATCAAGTATTTTAAAATGAATTTCAAATGCATATATAAGCATTCGTAGATCAAATAGGAGAAATGTTTCTCAACTCAAGATAGCTAAATTAATGATACACAAACATTCTTCACTAGTCAACATAACACATGCCAATAAGGAATTATCTTGTATATCAAGTTATTGCAATTTATAAATAAGTAATGTGAAGTGAGGAGCATCATCATCTATACTAATCAAGGAGTCAAAATAATTAAGCAATTTTATGGATAACTTGTTATATTAAATAATTCTAGCATCCTTAGTCTTTAAATTTATCATAACCTATTGATCAAATAGTTCTGAATCATTGTGAATATGAAAAATTTAACTTCCACTTGTATAATCACCGACATGATTACTATCAACAATTCATATTTGGCCATAGTGTTGGTACATTAAAAATTAATTTGATATAATAGAGGAATCAAATTCCATATTGGTGGAATCAATATTACCTCAATGACCAAATTAGTTATACATCTAAATCCATAAAGATAATCATTGGGGAAGAGGAATCAACAATGAACATTGTTGGCAATTTGATTGTCATTGATGTCAGAAGGGAGTTTATGGCTAGTCATGATGGTCATTGATGTCAAGTGGTCCAACTCTAAATGATGAATTTGAAGTTGCAATGCAAGCCTTGAAGTGTTTAAAAAGTTTCAAACATTGGGCTTTGGTCATACGTCATATTGAATGCCTCAAAGAAATGAAGAAGGGATGTGTTAAGTTTGGCAAGGTGTCGAGCATCAAACACCAGAGTTAAGGCTTACACCTTAAATTAAGGTTATGCAAAGGGTATGAAGAAACCACGAGCCCCAACCCTTGAAAAGGTTTTGGGCATTGTAGGTTGGAGATGAGGCTTGCACTTTATCGTAATGGTAAGGAAGGTAAAAGGTATGTAGAGCGATGAAAGCCCGAAGGCTAACACTCGAAAGGGTTAAGTCTTGCAAAGGAATTTTTCGAGCATCATATTTTGGTAGGATGGCTTACACCTTACCGAAAAGAAGGAAAGTGGTATGATGGAAGGGTGAACCTCGACATCTGATAGCTTAATGAAAGTTTGATGTTTCACACTTCAATGGTTCGAAGGTCAGTGTGTTGGCTTGCAATGGAGTCAAGGATGGTAAAAGGTAAAGGGTAAGGGCGATGGCCAAACCTCGATAGGTTTGAAGAAGAATTGGAAATTGTTGTTTGGACTTGCTTCTTAAGTCCTACCATACACAAAAACCAAGTGGTAAGAGGGATTAGCAATCCCCGACCCCTGACAAGTATGATAGGTGGTAGTATCCTGCCATTCCATAGGAAGCTTGGGTTGACTAGTGTGGGAGTACGGTATGATGACATGTGTACTCATGTGATTTCAACAAATTATTAAGGCGAATAAATGGAGAGAATTTACTTGAGACAAAGGTGAGTTTTGATGACATGTGTCATATAATGATTGCATCGTTCAATAAATTCACATTGACATTGTGAATTGTTCTGCACTAAGTAAAAAGTGATGGTCATATATGATGAGATGGTGATCTACGAATCAAGTTTAAAGGAAACCTATTCGATGACTATGTTTTAAAGGCGTTGAGGTTAATGGATAATTGTTAGATTGTGGCACAAAGGAGATTGATAAATGGCTCGAAGTGAAAGTTATATTTCTCCAATGACTAGGCAGTGTGGCTCATGAAAAAATGGTGGAAGTGCCATAAACTAACATAGAGGATGAATTTAATTAGCTCAACTACTCCAACTACCTATTTTTGATTGGTGACAAGTTGTGTAGATGATGAAATAATGGAGAATGCAATTAGAATATCAAACACAAATCAATTACACAAGGAATATCATTTAATGTGTATCTGATCTAGGGATTTTCAGGTTGCTAAGAATAGCAAATACAATGTATCTAGAACAAGATCGAGCATACAAAGATATTAAACTAAATGCAGGTCAAAACCTAAGAGTGATAGATGCTAAAAATAGCAATGGTATTGAATGATATCAGTGGTTTTTTGGCTCGATGAGGGTTGGCTTGTTGATGAAGCTATGTGAGAAAAGTTGAATGACTAAGTGAATGTGTGGGTTGCAAAATAGATGTGAAAAAGGTGCATTCTCAGGTTAAAGTAAATCGACATTTTTGCACATATGAAATTTTAATGATGTAAGAGGTTGGTGCCTCAGAAATATTGGGTTGGTGCTCAATCAGGTGTGTAGTGTACCTTGAGGTTGGTGCCTCAAAACATTATTTTGGTGTACAGTGTACCAGGAGGTTGGTGCCTCAAAACATTATCTTGGGTATCAATATACTTTTAAGTGGGTGCTTACAAAACATATGCAATATCTTTGATTGTGAGGTTGGATTTGAGCAGTAGAATCAAGCAACTTTTTTCATCGTGATTTTTCCCTTCTAGATTTTTCCTCGTATATTTGGTTTCTTCTTATGTGTGTGATGTTTTTCCTGATCTTGTCTACTATTTTAATGTGTTACGAAATTGTATACACTAGTTCATCTCCCCTCTTAGTGTATTGGTGTTCTTTTAATAATTGGTATTAGAGTGCAAGTACCTTGAATAATGTTTAATCAACTTAAGGTAGATATGGTTTCAAGAACACCATGGATAGACAAGAAGAATCTCATTAAAACAAAGCTCCATTATTTGATGGAAACAATTATGCTTTCTGGAAATTCATAAGTTGTAGATGGTTACATTGCACCAACAACTCCTACTGATGCAGTCAGAAAGAAAGCCTTTGAAAATAATGCCAAAGCTAAAAATGCTATTCTATGTGGGTTATCTAATACTGAATTTGTAAAAGTCATGAATTATAAAGCTGCTAAAGAAGTATGAGAGAAACTAAACAATATCTACGAGGGAGATGTTAAAGTGAAACAAGCAAAGTTACAAACTCATAGAGGAAAGTTTGAGACTCTTAAGATGAAAGATGACGAAAATATTGCAGCATACATGCTTAGAGTAGATGAGGTAGTGAATGCAATCAGAGGTTTGGGTGAGACTATTGAAGACAAGGTTATTGTAAAAAAGGTCTCGAGGTCACTCTCACAATGATTTGATTGTAAGGTATTTGCAATAGAAGAATCTCAAAACCTAGATACATATTCTATGGATGAATTGTTTGGGTCCCTAACTGAATATGAAATGAGAAATGGGAATACTATATCAACAAAAGGTGAAGATACATTCAAGACCTCCAAAACCAACAAGATTAAATAGGACTTAGAATTTGACATCAACTCAAATGAAGAAGAAGTGAACTTTGTTAGAAAGTTGAAGAAGGGCATTGGAAAATACAAAGGTAAGCTTCCTTTCAAATGTTTTAATTATGGAAAAGTATGAAATTATTCCTCAAAGTGTCCATTGAATGAAAAGGAAAAGGGAGACAATTCCAAGAGTCAAGAAGTTTAAAAATATAAAAAGAGGAATTATGGAAAAAATAAGAAGAGTCTTTATGTGGATAAAGAAATTAGTTCTTTAGATGATTTATCCTTTGTAAGTGAATATTGTGAAGTAGGTGAAGTTGCATTTATGGAATAAGAGATTAAAGAATGTGAAGATTCTGAAGAGGAAGAAGAAGGTGAGGTTGATTTGGAAGGTGAGCTAGTTTTTGCATTAGAAGATTTGAGTGATGTAAGAAAATAGAATAAAAAATACAAGTTAAGGATTAAAGAATATTTAAAACTTATTGTAGACCTTAAGCTATAGTTGGAAGGGTTAAAGAGAATTAAAGAGATGACTAATCTAGATTTGAGGAAAAAACTAGAGGTTGAAATTGTTTCTCTGAGAAAGGAATTAGAGAAGGCTAAAGCATAGATTGGAAGAGGCTTGAAGCTGAAAGGTAGTTCTAATATACTTGATGAATTGATCAACTCACAAAGTCTCACAAAAGAAAATTTTTCTCTCATTTTTGAAAAGAGTAAAGATCACACTAAAAGTGCATATGCTAATTTATATAATAATTTTAAAGTAAAAGAGAATTCTAGTACAAAGCATGAGAAATATTTCAATGAAAATTCTGAGAAGCCTGAAGGGTCCTTGAAGGATAAGAAGACTGGAGATCTCAAGAAATCAAATGATGGATTCATCAGGGTGCATAGTCCAAATAGGAGATTTAGAGGCCAACATACAAGACAAACCAAGTTTAATTATTATTTTCATGGTTATTGTTTTTCATGTAATCAGTATGGGCATAAAGTTATAGATTGTAGGATTAGACCTTTGAGAAATGATAGACATGTTTTTGTAAGCAAGAATCCTTTTGCCTCTCTAAGTTTCCTGAATGATGTATGTTATAACTGTAATAACTATGGGCACATTGCTAAGTTTTGTAGAAGTGTACATAGTATTCTAGACAAGAGAGAAAGATGTTTATTTCTCCTAAGAAAATAGATTTTCTCATGATCATGCAATTCAAAAGAAAGAATTTTCACCCCATGTAGAGAAGAAACAATCTACACAAAGTTCTGAGGAAAAGGAGAAAAACCCTAATAGGTATTGGAGAGAGAAGAAGACTAAGATGAAGAATGAAGAATAAATGTTAGTTCAAACAACATTTCATACCAAAGGACAGTAAATCCTTGGGTGATGGACAATGGTTTCTCTAACTATCATATGACTGGAGATAAGAGAAAATTCACTAGTTTGGAGAAATGTAATTGTGGTAGAGTTAATTTTGGTGATAATACTACTGCTAAGATTAATAGAAAAGGTACACTATGCATAGATGGTAAGGCTAATTTTCAAGATGTGTTGTATGTATAAGGGTTAAAACATAAATTTCTTAGTGTTAGTTAGATGTGTGACAAAGGATATAATCAGTTATTTCATGCTAGTGGATGTGAGATAATGAAAGCTAGCTCTGGTAGACTTGTTGCTGAGGCAAGCAAAACAAGTAGAAATTTATACCATCTGATTGAAGTGAAAAGTGGAAGGTGTCTATTAGGTAAAACTGATGAAATTTGGTTATGACACAAAAGGATGGGTCGCATTAACTTTGACCATCTTGTGAAAGTCACCAAGAAGAATTTGGTCAGACATATGCCTAACATTGTCAAGCCAACAAGCGCTCTTTGTAAAGAATGACTTGAAGGAAAGCAAATGAGGTTCAGATTCAATTCAAAAGAATATTCAACTACAAAGCCCTTGGAGTTGATACATAAAGATCTGTGTACACCAAAAAGAACCAAAAGCATCAATGTGGAAAGGTATTTCATGTTATTAATAGATGATTATTCAAGAATGACATGGGTAAATTTTCTTAAAGATAAATCTCAAGCTTTAGAAAGGTTTAAAATATTTAGAGCTATGGTTGAAAATGATATTGGTTCAAGAATTAAATGTTTGAGGTCAGATAGAGGTGGAGAATTTACTTCACATGAATTTAACGAGTATTGTGAAAAATATGGAATTAGAAGACATTTTTCTGTAGCTAGAACACCGCAACAAAATGGAGTTGTTGAGAGAAAGAATAGAACGGTTCAAGACATGTCTAGAACAATGTTGAATGAATCCAAAATACTTGATAGATACTAGAAAGAAGTAGTTCAAACTACTGTTTACATTCTCAACAGAGGACAATTAATAGTAAATTATGATAAGACTCCACATGAGTTATGGAAAGGAAGACCTGCATCTGTAAAATATTTTAAAATATTTGGAAGCAAACATTTCATAAAAAGGGATGAAGATACCTTGGGTAAATTTGAGAGAAGATTCGATGAAGGAATATTTTTGGGTTATTCATCTACAAGCAAAGCCTAAAAGTGCTACAATAAAAGGTTACAAAAAATAGTTGAAAGTTTCAATGTCAGAGTGGATGAAGATCACTATCAACAGTCACACAAAGATGGCATGCATTCACAAATCCCTATTTATGAAGAGAGAGGAATCTACAAAAGAAGAGTCCCAAGAGGAAAGTGATGTTGATAAAGAAGAGAAATTAAATACTACTCCAAAAGCACCACCCAAATTTGTTAAAAGAGATCATTCTGAGAAGTAAATTCTATAGGAGATGACAAATCCTTCCCAAGATCCTTAACCTATGAAAACAAATCACCCTCATAGATACATGAGAGAAGTATACATACTATTCTGCCAAAATATCAAGATGATATTCATAAAATGAGATGAGATGAGATGCAAAATTACATAGTGTACAATCCTTTTAAAGGTGTGAAAAATGAAACGAGTGAAAAAATACTCGATATAGGAAAAATACCTAAACTAATAATCCCGAAGTTAAAACTTAACACTAACACCCCCCCTTAAGTGAAAACTTAGGGATATTATTATGCAAAAATGAAATGCAAGATGGGTCCCGACTACAAGGCCATGTTAGTTGTCTGTGCACAACTGCTATGCAATGGAATCTCTCACAACCAAAGAAAAGGAGAAAAACCTTGTGGGAGAAAAATCCTCTCCAAAAGAGAGAAGAAAAGTTGAAAAAGTGAAAGTTGAAAAAGTGAAAGGAAGAGGACTTCACAAGACTGCACAAGGACAACTCCCATCATTGATCTCAGAAAAATACAAAAGGAGAGAAACTATGTATCCCCCCATAGAGAAGAGTAAAACAATTAAAACAATAATACAATTAGTTTTAGAGTACTAGAGGGAGCACATTTTACTAGATTTGCATGTTAGAGGCTACAGAGTGAGAAATAATATTGTTAAAGTTAAGGGCCTTCTGTGAGAACCACTTGAAGTTCCATGTATTTGCGGAGAGATACCGTATGTTTGGAGGTCGACATATCTGTGTACACGTTACCTTACTAGCCATTGCAATTAGGCCGACTTGATAATGATTACATGGCTTGTAGAGGATATAAATGGAAGATAGAGGATTGATGCAAGGAATTTATCTAAGAGTAGTCGATAGAACGAAGTCATGAAGCACAATGATGAAATTTTTTGATCCGAAAGATCACAGAGTAGAGAAATCGTGGAGTGGAAGGAAGAAGTGATGGAATAAAATTATTGTATGAATTGTTTGTAATCCCTGGGTTGTGGCCTAGCTTATGTAAAGCCCAAGTGGCATACACAATGTACTTTGAGATCATAATATAATGAGGAATGAACTTTGAAGGCTAGGTTTTTCCCTGTTAGGGTTTTCCCAGGATACATCTTGTGTCATGTGCTAAATATTTATGTTGCTTAGATTGTAGATTTTGTCGCATATTTGTTATGATCATGGAATTAGTGGATTAGGCTACAAGGCTAGACAATCCTTCATTGGAACCTCCTACCTTGACTGTGTCAAATGGTATCCGAGCTGGTTGCGAATTTGCTAGCTGGTTGCAAAACTATTGGGAAGGAAGATAGTGTTGAAAGTTTATGTACTGGAGGAGAAATTTTAAGTATCGGAGATTAGAAGTGTTGTAGAGGAAATTTAGAGATTGTATTGATAAACCAAGGAATTTGTATAATTGTTCTGGAGGATGCATGTATGTATCGATTGACTCTTATTTGATTGAAGCAGACATTGATCTTGAGGCAGCTTGCGGAGAAGGCTTGCTCAGACCGTTAACCAGTGAGGTAGTGCAAGGCTTGCAAGTAGATCGTCGAACCTAGACCATGACATGATGAAGAGACTGAGGCAACTTGTGGAGAATGATTTCTCAGACCCTTGACTAGTGAGGTAGTGCAAGGCTTGCAAGTAGAATGTTGAACAAAGAAGAACCATAGGAAGTTTGCAAGGTGGACTTGGAAAGAGCATCGACCTTGAGGTAGTGGAAGTACCTGTGGAAAAATCACCGAACCAATTCAAAGAGATAGCATTGAACTTGACACAATACAGACCAAGTGAAAAGGCTCACTTTTCAAATAACCTCGAGAGTTTGATGTAGGAGCATCCAAAAGACAGTAAAACAATTAGTTTCAGAGTACCAGAGGGAGTACATTTTACAAGATTTGCATGTTAGAGGCTAAGGAGTGAGAAATAATATTGCTCAAGGAAGAAATAATAAGTGATGGAAGAAAAATATTGTATGAATTGTTTGTAATCCCTGGGCTATGACCTAACATTTGTAAATCCCAAGTGGCATATTTAATGTGTTTTGAAATCATAATATAATGATGAATGAACTTTGAAGGCGAGGTTTTTCCCTATTAGGGTTTTCCCAGGATACATCTTGTGTCATGCGTTAAATATTTTTGTTGCTTAGATGGTAGCTTTTATCACATATCTGTTATCATCATGGAATTAGTGGATTAGGATGCAAGGTTGGGAAGTCCTTCATTGGACCCTCCTACCTTGACTGTGTCACTATGTATCCCCCAATAGAGAAGAGTAGAAATGCTGAAGATCCCCCATGATGAAGAAACTCCTATGATGATCTTGGAAGTCTGAAGAATATCCCATGTCTACAAACAAAATTCCTCCCTTTAGGGAGAAAAAATCACTAATGCAAGAGAAACTCCAAATTTGAAACAAGAGAAGGGAGATGAATAATCAACATCAAATATGCCTTTGAAAACTTTCCTCCATGTAACCAAATGTCACATTATGATTAGGTGTAACCTCAACTAAAGAAGGTAGATCAACAAGACCATGTGGAAACTCTGAAGAAACAATCTCCAAAGACACAAATGGTGTGACAACAATGCAGATACTATCATAAAAAGAAGGGATATAGCCTCAAATGTATAATCCAAATCAGAAATGTGAGATTCATAAAATAACTCCACAAGACCTGTCAAGTGACTATCCCACAAAGAATGATCTGAAGGATCAAAAACATTTTGTTGTGCTGAAGAACCAACCTCTGAAGCAACAAGAGATGAATCAACATAGGTGTGAAGAACTCCAAAGTTCAAATGACCAATCTCTCCTGAGGAATCGCTATCAACACTAGCAAGAGGGGTGTGAGGCTCATAATCATCATCATCAACAAAATGAGAAGAAAAGTCATAGAGAAGAGACTCGTGATCAGCTTCACCAACAACAATGAATTTTCCATTATCAACCTCTCTAATGAAAACAGAAACTACAGTGAACTCTACAGTCTTAGGTACCTCACCATGAGTAATCTGATAGATGGAAAGTAGATTTGTGTGCAAATCAAGAATACATAGTACATATTTGAACCAACCATAACCAATCTCAACATTGCCTATCCCCACAACATCCAAAAAATTACTATCTCCCAAAAAAATCTTAGAAGTATCAGTAGGATGAAGGCCCAAAAAAGGATAGGAAGTAAAAACCATGTGATGAGATGCTCTTGAATCTAAAAACCATCTATCACGACCAGAATGAACTGCAGAAGTTATGAATGCATGTCCTTTACCCATGTAGAGTTTATCTTCTTTACCTTATATTCCATTTGCAAATCCTACATACCTTGACTGTGTAGGTTTGGATGAAGGTGAAGGTGATGCAGATGGGGAGGTTGTAGAAGGAGTCACATATGAGGGTAGTGGAATATTGTTCTTTTGAAGAAGATGTGAAAGCTCATCAATCTTCTTCGTATACTAGTGGTGTTCATCATGAACTTTGTTCTTGTAATACACACAACTAAACTTATCCTTCTTAGGTTTATACTCTTTTGAAGAGGTGGACTCATTAGAATCTATCTTAGCCTTAGGTTTCTTCTTCCCTTTACTTTGAGATGCTTGTGTAACTAATCCATGATTCATAAAGACCCCCTCTAACTGGGCAAGTTTGTCTTTCTCCCTCGTCAAACGGTCACAAAATGTCTCAAAAGAAGGCATTTTGAATGCATTTCCCAAAGAATCCATGGCATAGTAGAAGGTAGAAGAAAAAACTACAAATGGACCTCTTAGCTTAGAAAAAATAAAAAAAATGGACTCCTTATCAGTTTTATCCTTCCCACATCCCGCCAATTGTGACCTCACAGATTTGAGCTTGACTAGGAAATCATCAATGGAAGGAAATGCATTAGGGGAAAGAGAAGTTAATTTTTCCTCTAGTTGCAAAGCATGAAACTCACTGATCTAACCAAATAGGTTATTGAACTCATCCCATACCTCCTTGGGTGTATTACTCTCCTCAATGTGGAAAAGAAGACTATTAGAAACATGCAAAGCTATCAAACCCATAGCTTCGTCACACTTGTTTCTGTGAGAAAATGTGTCATACTCCTTGGTAAAAGTGGGTTGTTTATCATTCAGTGTGGACCACAAACCCTTATATTGGAGCAACTTACACATTTTTATCTTCCAGGTATGATAGTTATGGGGGGTTAAAAGTTCAATTGAATTAGGAGAAGCCATGACAACAATTTGTACCAAAAGCAAGAAAAATACACCAAACTAATACAACTGAAACCTCCAAAAATATCAACCAATGTAGCCTCTCGAGATTTATTTTTCCAACATCCAAAAAAATATCACAGGGTTTAAAAAAAGACTAAATATGTACTTGAATCTCAAAAAAAAAATTGCGGCAAAAAATTAACCGCCTTTGCAAATAACCCATGATCCTCACAAGCGCAAACAATTTGATCCGCATAGGTAAGAGATAACCAAAACCACCATGAGCCTTAGCTCATTTAAAAATGAGAGCGTTGGGATATAAAAGGGTTTTTTTGAACCGATTTCTTACTAATGTGGGATAAGTATCCACAACCAAGTTAAAACCAATGAATTTTTTACACACCCAACAAGAAAAATACGAGAAAAATGGAAACCCTAAATGAATATTTAGGTGAAAACTTAGGAAAAATGCCCAATTTTTTCTCCAACAAACTCTTACACTTAGCCAACTAGGAAAAATTCCATACTCCATTTATAAGCAACACATAGGCATAGGAAAATATGTATCTCCATCAATTTTGAATTGCGAGATAGGGTAGCAGCCATGCTCTGACTTCATCAACTCATTTTCATACCCCTTCTAATCTTCATGCCAAGACAACACATAAATGAAAGGAATGAAAGGAAGTTGTGGTATGACACTCATTGTAGTGTCATTTGGAGAAGGTTCCAGTGCCTCCAGCAAGGCTAGGTGCTTTGAAATGAAGAAACAAACACCTCTACAACAGATCATTCTCCTTCTAATATTTCCTACGCACCCCTTGCAGATTTTGTGGCCTCCAAAAAATAGACTCAAACACAAATTTCCCATGTAGGTGCAAGAAATGGACTCCTGTAGGGATGAAATCATGCTTTCAACATAGTTGACTTGGAATTCAACAATTTTAGATGCCCAATGAAGATCTTGAAACACCTCCTTGGCTTGGGTGAAGGGCCAACCCTCTTCTGTTTTGAATCGATCCCTTTTCAATAGGAAAAATTGACCCTTTCAACAAAGAAAATCAGCCCTTATTGGATCTCCTTGGCAAAAACTCTCCTGAAGGGTGAGTAGGAGGAAGAGCTTTGATACCATGTAGGAGATGGTAGCTCCTTCCTAGGATCCTCAACCTGCAAAAACAAATCACCCTCACAAATACATGAGAGAAGCATAAACACTATTCTATCAAAATATCAAGATGATATTCAAAAAATGAGATGAGATAAGATGCAAAATTACATAGTGTACATGCCTTTTAAAGGCATGGAAAATGAAACGGGTGAAAAAGTACCCGATACGAGAAAACTACCAAAAATAATTATCTTGAAGTTAAAAATTAACACTAACAAATTCTTGGTAAAAAATTTGATGATGTCATGACAAGAAGAAAGCTTGCTCAACAAGATCAAGTAAAATATTCTTTACTATCTGAAATAGAACCTAAATCCTTTGAAGAAGCTAATAAGGATGAAATTTGGATTGAAGCAATGAAAGAAGAAATGAGTCAAATAGAGAAAAATCAAACTTGGGAACTTGTTCCAAGGCCCGCTGATAAGAATGTCATAGGATAAAAATGGGTGTTTATAAATAAATTGGATGAATATGGGAAGATAACAAGAAACAAATATAGATTGGTTTGCAAGGTTTATGCTCAAGTTGAGTGTATAGATTTTGATGAGACATTTGCACCTATTGCTTGGCTTGAAGCTATTAGAATGTTTCTTGTATATTCAATTTATAAAAAGTTCAAAGTATACCAAATGGATGTGAAATCTACATTTCTTAATGGCTATTTGGATGAGGAAGTTTATATGGAGCAACTTGAAGGGTTTATTGTGACTAAACACAAATATTGTGTATACATTTTGAAAAAAGCTCTATATGGCTTAAACCAAGCCCCTAGGGCTTGGTATTCTAGGTTAGACAAATATCTTCAACAACAAGGGTATAAGAAAGGTATTGTTGATAGTAATTTGTATTTCAAATGTGAAGGTGAGCATATGATAATTATTGTTGTGTATGTAGATGGCATCATTTTTGGTGGAAACAATGACAAAATGTGTAAAGGATTTTCCATTCAAATGTAAAATGAAGTTGAGATGTCTATGCTTGGAGAACTTTCTTTCTTCCTTGGTTTACAAATAGCACAAATTGATAATTGGATATTGATATCTCAAACTAAGTATGCTAAGGAAATGCTCAAGAGGTTTAAGATGGAAGATTGTAAGCTAGTTAGCACACCTATGGTCATTGGTTGTAAGCTCAACAAAGATGATAAATTTGAATTAGTAAATAAATCATTATGTAGGTCCATGATAGGAAGTATTTTATATCTTACAACAACTAGGCTAGATATCCTGCAAGCTATTTGCATGGTTTCTAGATTTCAAGGTCCTCCTAAGGAGACACATGTTTAAGTTGTGAAGAGAATTTTCAGATATTTGAAGAGTACTATTGACTATGGATTATGGTATCCTAAAAGTGAAGACTTCACTTTGAAAACATATATAGATGTTGATTGGGCAGGAAGTGTTGATGATAGAAGAAGCACTAGTGGAGGTGCATTTTTCCTTGGAAACAAACTAGTTTCATGGCTAAGCTAAAAGCAAGAGTCAATTACTCTTTCAACAATTAAAGCCGAGTATGTGGCAGTAGTGGCATGTTGTACTCAAGTGTTATGGATGAAGAAAACACTTAAATATGTCAAGGTAGAGTACAAGGAACTTGTTTCTATTCTTTGTGACAATTCAAGTGCAATAAACATATCAAATAATCCAATGATGCACTCTAAGACCAAGCATATATCAATCATCACTTCTTGAGAGAAAAGGTAGCAGATCATGAAGTCTGCATGTATTATGTGTCAACCAAAGATTAAGTGGTAGAAATATTCACCAAGCCTCTTCCCAAAGAGAAATTTGAATATTTGAGGCAGAATGGGAGTAATTGATCCCACATTAGATCACTAAATTTTAGTGAAAGGGCATTAGTCCAGGGGGGCTTCACAAGAATATTTATACAACCTTAGAAGAGTGTGAGGAGTTAAGTTAGGTATACATGGTTTTACAAATTTCTAATGACTTGATAGTTGCAGATTCTTGGACACTTTCTTTCTCTTTACATGGTATGTCAAAGGGGGAGAGACAACAAGGCACTTCACCATTGCATTAGAAAGGTGGTAAAAACTAAAAACTAACCACTCATGGGGTAATCCACCACTATGAACATATGAGAGAGAGAGAGGAAAACCTAAAAATTATTGGTTACTAAACCATGATCACATTCTCTTGTAAAAATGCACTAGGATAGGATGAGGGATTCATAAACCTCCAATACACATAAAAAAACACTAAACCACTCTAAACACAAATGAAAACCTTCACAAGATGTTTCCTAACCAAGAGGCACAACTCACCACAAAGTGGAATGACAACGAGTCACTTCTAGACAACGTCCTGCTCCCCATAACATCCTATTATAAAGTGACATCACTCAAGGGAATAAATGGCCTATGATGATTTTTTATGACACTTAAAATATTAACCTTCACAATACTTCACAAGACTAGAAGAACAATCTTCCCAAACATAGGTTTGACAATCAAGTTGTTTCAAAAAGTTGCATAGAAAATGGTGAAGGAGAACCTACAACTACTCAATGAAGACTCTTAATGAAAGGTTCCAAACATCAATAGACCCCTAGGACCATCATGAAAAAAAATCATTTACATGGTTTACCCATCTAAGGTCTTGAAACTGAGAGGGACTAACCATACCAAAAGGAGATAAAACTTGACTAGGTTTTTGAAGACCTAGTCAATGAAAATGATTGCCACAGGAAAAAAAAAAAAGCATACAAAATATCCAAAAAAGGGATTAGGCCTAGAAAGCCATTGAATAACCTTGGTTAAGAGGTTTACATTCTATAATTTTTATGGGAACTAGGCCGCCCCAACACATAGGCAAAATTTTGAGTTTTTATGGCATACAAAACCAGGTTGCCCTTGAATACCAGGCTGCCCTATATTCTACGAGGCTTTCCCAAATTCCACCAATCCACCCCAAATTCCACCAAGCCTCCCCAATAGAGTTAGGTAATTTTATAAAAATTTGGGTTAACTTATTGTTTGACAAGGCTACCTAGGTACAAGACTAGGTTGCTCAACTATGCAATTAGACACTTAGTTCATTTTAAACACCAAATGAAGTATTCCTATGCTTGCGTTAGTAGGGAAAGGGAAAAAATAGAACATACGACAAGCTACCGGAAGAGGTCCGTGATATCGGGAAAATGCATCAGGTATAGTTAGGAGTCATGTCCCTTCAAGGGAATGTATGTATATATGATGTAAAACATATACATATAGATATAGGAGATATATAATATAACATGATAAATAGAGTACCAAAGTAGAGACTAAGACCTAATTTTTATACTTGATTATGATATAATATAAAGGAGTTATAAGGATTATATATGCATGTGATGAATGTAAGGCGGGTGCAAAAATATGGGGGGCCAAAAAGTGGCCAATTTTTTTTTTTATAAAAGCCATATCACACTTGAATTATAACGTGCTTGCATTATGGCTTGGTGTTGTCGAGCCTAAGGATCGAAAAAACCAAGACCATTACACGCTTGTTCTATAATGCGTGAGGATTATAGCTCTTTATAACAAAAAATCAACATTTGTCATTTGTGATTTCTGCATTTTCTTGCAAACCCACAACCTGCAAACCCTTGAGAGCGCACTCATGTTATTGGAGGCCAAATTCTTCATCAAAATTCCACCACGATGTCGAGGAGGTCAAAGGAGTAAGTTTTCTTTGTTATTTTGTGTGAAGTTGTTACTAAATAGGTAGATTTAAGTGGTTTTTTGATGTAAATTTCTTTAATTTATAGGAATTGATAATGCACCTCCTTCTCAAAATTCTCAAAATCCTCAATCACCTCAACACCAAATACCTGATGAAGAACAATCCCAACAAAAACCACCTCCATTAATTCCTCAATATGCCCTTAGACCATAAGAAAATTTAATGGGGCCAATTGAAAATAATAAAAAATAAATTGAGGACATAATTTCAAGGTTGGAAGATCCCACAAGTTGAACTTTGCATAGAGTTTCACTTGCTCAATCTCTTGAATCTATGTTATCAAATGTAGATTCAATTAGCAATAAAATATCTAATTGGTTTTATAAGAGGATAGAGTTTAGACAATTCTATGTAGATAAGTTATCTTACAAGCAAGTCAAAAATGAAAAAAATAAAAAATTTCACTTATGTTCCCTTTTCAAAGACCCATGAACAAATAAACCTCTACACCCTACAAGAAAGAGGTTCCCTATTCATTGGTGCAACCACCAAGGGATAAAGAACCATTTTTGGCAGAGGTGGTGGATGGTTTTTGACCATCCTCCATGCAACAATAATGAGGTCCTGCAATAGTTTTTGAGGAAACTCTACTGTGAGTTTGTCCTCAATCAAATGCCAAACTATTTTAATATGTAGGAGTTCCAGGGTAGAGGTGAGGGGTTAGCACGGGATAGACTAGGGGCACATCTTGACCCACAATGGCTAGTGAGATGAGAACTCACTAGACCAGGCTATAAGCACGTGGCTATTCCTTCCATTGTGAAGGAGAGTGCCGAGGTTGAGACACTACAGTCCATTAGATCCTTGACCTAGAGCATCATAGAGCATGCAAGTTATATAGCATAACATGAGCTAGGGGAGACTTCAAGGAGTAGGGTTCCACCCCATATTTTTTAGGCTTGCAATTCACCTTCTGGTTATGACCCCACATATAGTCAAGACACAGGTGCACGAGCTACATCTGTAGCTCAATAGCTGGTGATGATAGATTCCCTCATGAATGAGGCTTTCGACCTTGATACTCAAGTAAATATTAGCAAGTTCATTGAATTTAATTTATTAAATTTATTTTTTGAAATGAAAGATTAACTAATTTAGTTTAATGATTGTAATAAAATTTTAGGGTCATAGTGTTCATTCAATTTTCAGTGGTTCTCCACCTCTGTATTACACTACAACATGTACTATCAAGGTATGTAACTAGTAAAAAATTATAAATATTGCATGTGAATAGCCTTGTTATATGAATGGTATTCTAATATCTAATTTTATATGTCGAATAGGTTAATCTTGGAGATTTCACGGAAACACCTCCCAGTGGAGGTGAAGTTCAAAGCTTCACTTAAGTGATAAAATAAGGAGTTTAACTAATGAATTGTACTTAATAGATTTTTGTAGTTTATATTCATATTGTTGATTACATTGCATAACTAATAGCTAGATGTTGATAGATGACAAATTTCAATTACATTATAGTTTTTTAAAAAGTTAACATAAAAAGTTATGCAATTACTTCACATTGCATAACTAATAGCAAGGAGCAGTTACCAATTGCATTTTCTTGTCATGGAATTCCATGAGACCACATTTTATTGAGGCATTTTTTCAAAAAAATCACTACCTTTTCTATGCTACCACAATTTCCATACATTTCTACCAAAGAATTTTATCAAATAGTTCACTTCCTTGCTGCTATGGATAAAAGCCTAAAACATGTGCTTTCGAACAAACTATGGATGCTTGGAGAAAATATATCAAAGCATAATAGTAATGTGGTAGCATAGACAAGGCAATGAGGTGTTTGAAAAAATACCTTAAATAAATGTGGTCTCATGCCATCACCATGAGACCACACTTCTTTGAGGCATTTTTTCAAACACCTCATTGTTGTTGGCAACACAAGGGAAAAAAATTGAGAGGGGGGTGAATCAGCTGTCACAGAAATTATACAGATTTAAACTTATTCTTAGATCTGATAATTAAACATGAAAGAATAAACCATCAACACATAAGAAACAAACATAACACCAAGATTTTTGCATGGAAAACCTTGTTAGGGGAAAAACCACGGTGGAGATTAATCCACAAGTTTATACTTTGTTAAAAGTATAGAAAATGGGGAATGCTCTTGCATTCAAACACACTGCCTAGAGCTCACTGCTCAAATACAAAAAGGCTTTTTGCCCAAAGGAAGACACATTGTCTTACAATCACAATTAGATTAAATCCATATGAAGATTTTAAACTGAGAAAATAACATCTGCTAATACCTGATTACAGTTTCGATTAAGCACATGAACACTCTTGCTTATGCTCACTCTTCTTCACACTTTACTTCTACCTTCGAATGATCTGAACTTTATTCACACTTAGCATTCACACATCTCACTTCTTACATTAATCAAATGATATAGACAACAGGTTATATATATTCGCATCTAAGGATAACATCATCTTCATGTCGTCTTCAATAAAACATAAAGTGAATACAAATTGTCGGCCCAAAACATAAATAATTATCAATGCGAATCAACCAAAGTCAGCCACAACATAGTGAAGACCCAAAACAATATCCTCGAACATGAAACACCTTCAAAAATTATTCCTCGAAGATCCACAACACACTACAATCACCTTGTCGGCCATGAACATTAAAAAAATTAACACACAAGAGAAAATATTTGATCATGAGCACACCGATCAATGTGAACGAAGAAATCAGATAGAGCACAATCTAGAAACATCCACAAGCATCATGAGACACCAAAAAATCATTCAAAACAACTTAGATTACCAGAATCACATTATCTTCTTTTAGGAACACCAGCTAAAGCAACAAAAAAACTATTGGAACACAAAAACTCATAACTCGATCAATTATTCATGTGAACCTCTAAAAATTTTGGTGGATAGACTAGATGGTCTTGAAAACAAACCCTTTAATCTGCAACTTCTCATCCTCAATATATTGAACTATCCAACACACTGAACTTCATTGCTTCACCAACAACTTGTAACATATTTTATTACAATTTTCTCAATATCCTCGACATATACATCCTTCAAGACATTAATGCTAATAGTGTCGACATCAATGACAACCACATATCAACAACATCCAACAATCTCCCCCTTTGGCATTGATGGCCACACATGATGTGAAAAACACCATCAACGCAACTTCCTCTTAGCACTTTCCCCCCCTTAGATTTTGACTCTTCTCCCTAGATAATTCACAGTTTTTCACATGACTCTTCTCCCCCTTTGACATCAATAAAAAAGATACATATGATCTTTCACACACAAGCTTTGAACCATATTATCTAAACATTTGACTGCTCCCCTTGAGTAGTAACCACCACATCATCAATCCGAATAAGGATATGACTATGAAATGCATGGACTTATGCAAAGACTTGCATCTTAGTTCTAATTAGGAGGGGTAATCACCCCTAGCTTCCCTTTGAGATACTCAAAATAATCCTTAGCCAAGGGCTTGTTAAAGATATATACAATTTTCTCTTTAGTAGGAACATACTCTAGTTTGAATTCCTTACCACTCACCTTGTCTCTCAGAAAGTGAAACTTGATAGATACATGCTTTGTTTTTGAATGCAGCACCAGATTCTTAAAAAATTTAATAGCACTTGAATTATCAAAGAATATAACACTAGGTTCATCATACACAACTCTGATATCTTTCAACATCTGCTTCATCCACAATACTTGAGTACAATTGTTAGCAACAAAAATGTATTTTGCCTCTATAATTGATAAATAAATGGCATTTTGCTTCTTACTTATCCATGAAATCAACTTCTTTCCCAAGAAAAATGCACCACCACTAGTACTTTTTTTTCATTCACATCTCCTACCAAATCAACATTAGTAAAAGCACTTAGAGTAAGGTCATCATATTTAGGATACCATAGGCCAAAATCAATTGTTCCCTTCAAGTATCTAAAAATCCTCTTCACTACTGTCACATGAGATTCTTTAGGATCGACTTGAAATCTAGCAACAATGCATACAAAATTCATTATATCAGGTCTAGTTTGAGTCAAATATAGAAATCCGCCAATCATGCATCTATATCTAGTTTGATTTGCCTTAGGAGAATCATCATCTATTTTTAACTTACATCTGGTCACCATAGGTGTACCAACTAGCTTTGAATCTTCCATACCAAACTTCTTTAGCAATTCTTTCACATACTTGGACTGAGATATAAAAATCCCTTTATCTAACAGTGTGATTTATAATCCCAGAAAGAATTTCATTTCTCCAATCATAGACATCTCAAACTCACTCTACATCTCATCAACAAACTTCATGCACAAGCTATCATCTCCTTCAAAAATGATATCATCAACAAAGACTTCAACAATCAAATCTTTATCATGATCAATCTTTAAATACAAGTTACTATCAACAGTACCTTTATTATATCCAAACTTCAACAAATACTTGTCCAATCTAGCATACCATGCTCTTGGGGCTTGCTTAAGTCCATACAATTCTTTCTTCAATTGACAAACCATATCTCCATGATCAGTCAATTGAAATCCATCAGGTTACTCAATATACACTTATTCATTCAATTCACCATTTAGAAATGTTTACTTGACATCCATCTGATAAATCTTAAAGTTTTGTAAGCATAATAGGAAAGAAATAGTCTCACAACTTCAATTCTAGCAACAAGAGAATTTTTTTATTCAAAGTTAATTCCTCTCATATGAGAATATCCTTTACACACCAGTCTTGCTTTGTTTTTGATAACTTCACCTTGCTCGTTCAGTTTATTCTGAAAGACCCATTTAGTTCCAATTACATTTTTGTCCTTAGGTCTAGGAACAAGAGTCTATGTATCATTCTTCTCAATTTGTTGTAACTCTTCTTTCATTGCTTCCATCCAATGTTCATATTTGCATGCTTCATTGACATTATTAGGCTCAGCCTTTGAAATCAAACAATACTCTTCTGCAATTCTTCTCCTATTTTGAACACCTTTGTTCTTATCACCTATTATATGATCTTATGAATGATTTAGTCTTACATACCTTGGAGTCTTAGGCTATTCTTGAACTCCAGGCTCTTGTGATCTTAGTTCTGCACTTTTACCACTTCCTTCTTCTTGGCTTTCCCGATTCACCAAAATGATCTACACTTGATACTGAGTCTGAACTAAACTGACATTATGATCATCTGAATCATATCCATAGGTTTTGGATGGTCTAATTGTGTCTTCATCAACCTTCAATCTCTTATTGTAGCACCGGTAGGATTTACTTTTAGTAGAATAACCAAGAAATATTCCTTCATCACTCTTAGCATCAAACTTTCCTATATCTTCATCTCTTTTGATATAGCATTTATTCCCAAAGATTTTGAAGTATCTAACAGTAGGCTTATGACCAAACCATAGCTCAAAAGGGGTCTTACCAGTATCACCTTTGACATGTACCCTGTTGAGAGTATAAAAAACAATACTCATAACTTCTCTCCAATAGATATGAGGGACATTTCCTTCCAACATCATAGTCCTAGTAGCATATAGAAGTTTCCTTTTCTTCCTTTCCACAACTCCATTTTGTTGAGGGGTTCGTGGGGTAGATAACCGTCTCTTTATCTCATGTTCTTCACAAAAAGAATTAAACTCACCAAAAGTTAATTCACCACCTCTATTT
>CM021107.1:636050954-636080847 GCA_007115665.2 Sequoiadendron giganteum
GAGGCATTCTCAAGCAAGAATTGAAGCTATTGTAATCTACTTCAAAGATTGAATAATAGATTAATTCTTGGTGGAGTTTTTTACCTGAAAGGGTTTTCTCCATGATACATTCTTGTGTAATCTTTCTAATATCTTGTCAACTTCTTCTATCAAATTCTGTCTACATTCTACAAACAGTAAAATAGATTAATCAGATAATCACCCACAAAGAATCTGTAACAAAGGAAAAGCATATTTAGATCAGAAATATTAAAGTTTTACAAGGTATTAATCTATTAAAACACCTCAATTTTAAAAAAATAAAACATGGTTAAGAGAATAGATTCATATCATATTTTGCAGCAAATTCTAGACTCAAATATCAATACACCGATCCATCACAAAAGGGTATTACTGGAAGAGAACAACATCCAATAAACCAAGTAAAATTCCCATATAATTATCACCATGTTGACATTAATGACAACATAGAAGCAACCAACACAAACCATCCATACTTAACCCTCATGTTGCACGGCTCCCACATTTCCATCTATTATCATAAGCTATTCATCACAACCATCATCCTCTGACCTTGGTCCTTTTGTCCATTAGCCTAACCTTATCATATTATCATTTTCATCATCATTGACCATCCTTATCTTCATATCCAATCTATATCCTATCCTATCATATCCAATCTTTATCATCTTTTATCTTATCTCATCACCCAATCATAATCTATATATCTTATGAAAATCAATCCTATCAAGAGTCTATGAAATAAAAAAGGAATCCAATCTAAAAAAAAATAAAAGAAGTAGGCCAAAGTGAATGAGATAGATAATGTGTTGAATAAAGATATTCTTCCTGCTCTTGAGAAGTTTCAAGGAAGGTGCCTGTGCAGTATTTGGAATGGGAAAATGATAATGGAGAACTGGAAAAACTCAAGAGGTTTTGTATTTGGTAAGAATTTGTGTAGGAAAAGAAAGTGAGAGATGATGTTATAGGTGTATTTGAAAAAATGAAGTCAAATATTCTTGAACTTAAGACTTCCATGGAGAAAATACAATTGGAAATAGATGATAAGGAAGAAGCAATATCAAATGTAAGTGCAAGAAAAGAGAATCGGTGTGGTGGACATATGAAAGTATTCAATGTTGGAAGAATGAAGTGTTGGCATGAGACATTGTGAGGATCACTTGGTTTTGTCATTGATGGAAACCATAATTGATGTTCACATCTACACACCATCATTTTTCCATACCGACAGGAAGATTCAAGATTGTTAAGCAAGAACAGAGTATCTGACAACACAATGTTCATCGATCTAAAAGATGATCATAGGTTATTATTTTTCTTTGCACATCTCAAGGAATATTTGTTGGAATATCATCTTTTTATTTAGTGAAGTGCAACAAATCATACCAAATTTTGTGAAAGATAGAAGATTCGGTTTTAGTATTCTCAAGTTTTCTTGTATTATGGTTGACTACTTAAATATACATAGTCGCAGATGTATGGGAACTAACTAATTAAGTATATCTTTTTTTGTATGTCATTATTTGGGCCCTAGCCTAGTTGTGGCCGATCTTTGTGGGTACGCATTATATATTTCCTATAATATGAGCCGACAGTTGTAATTATCTTGTGTTTTGTTGCAGCCAATAGTGTGTAAAAGAAATCTCTATTGTGGATATATACTTGGTCCTCCGTATCATTTTGTATGATATACAAGTTGTTTCATTTTACGATCAACGAGTTAGAGTAGAGTGGAGGTGCGATAATGAATAGTTTCACTTGCGCATAGATGATATGTGTTATGTGCATAAGCAATGCAAAGCAAAATTCCAAATTCAATTTGTAGAAGGACAAATCAATTGATGTACTTTAATGGAACTATAATCAAGCATTCTAGATGGTAATCCTTCAGTTCAAAGTGTCAGATGATTTTAATCTGAACTCTTTTGTTTTTAGCAGTGAGCTCTAGGCAGTGTGCCTGAATGCAAGTACATTCCTTATAATATTCACTTTTGATTATACTCAGAATCATACTTGTGGATTGGCCATCCATCATGTTTTTTCCCCTAACAAGGTTTCCACGTAAAAATATTGGTGTTATGGTGTTGTGTTTTTCTTTCTTGTTCGTGCATTATGAATATATGTTATTGATGCTTTAAAGTTAAAGATTACTGAAGTTAATTTTTGCATAACACTAATTCACCCCCCCACCCCCTCTTAGTGTAGCTTGTTTCCAACAATTGGAATCAAAGCTAGTTACTCTAAAGAAGAAGAATTCTAACATATTGGGGAGATCTTGGAAAATATGTCAATAGATTCAAGAAATATTGAACAACTTATGGTGGCCCTAGATGACCTTGATCAGTCAAAAGTTGAACTCCAGAAACTACAAGAAAATCTCAAAGATGTAGAGAAATTCATCGAGTCCCTGAAAGACAAAATCAACAAGTCAAGAGAAAAAAGAAAGGAGCTTTGTGATCAAATTCGACACAATGATGAAGATGATCAGTTTGGTAAAAATCTGAAAGATAAGACAGATGAATGTGAAAAGCTTCCTCAAGAGAATAAAGTTATCAAGCTTGAAATGGAATCCATGATGATGAAGATGACAAAGGAAATTGAAGATAGAAAGAAGAATGAAGAAATTTTGGCTCAATCCCTAAAGGAAAAATCTAAGGTATGTAGCCGACTAAATGATGAATTGGAAGTATCTAAGAGTAATGAAGAATCTCTAGAAAAATAGTTGGATAATGTTAGAAATAAACTTGCTAAAACAAATGACTACAAAGAAAATTTCAAATTTAGCTTAGCCATGCTCAATGAAATAATTAATAATCAAAGAACTCATGGTGACAAACGAGGTCTTGGATTTGAAGAAGGAGAAAGTTAAAAATCAAGACAAAAGGATTCTGAACAAAGGCAATTCAGGCAAAGAAACCAAATGAACAAACCTGGAAGGTATCCGGTAAGATAACCTAATGCTCATAAATTTAGTGGATACCATTTTAAATGCAATAATTTTGGACATATGGCTTCTCAGTGTAGAAGTAGGATGAATCAAAGTGGTCCACACTTTTCAGGACAGTGTTTCAATTTTCATAAGATAGGCCATAAGTCAAATGAATGCAGAAGCATGATGAGTCAATTTCACATCAGATCACATGCAATAGATTTGGTCATAATGCTAACCAATGTAAATCTAGAGGAAATCAAAGGAACAACTTGTCTAGAAGAAGAAAAGTTATATGCCACTACTACAAAAAAATTGGTCATATAGCAACATATTATTGGAACAAAAAAGGTCCATTAAACCGAAAAAACAATGCATAGGAAGACATCAAAGGAAAAGGAAAAATCACTACAGATACGGTAAGGCAGAAAATTAAAAAGAAATGGATAAGGAAAGAACCTTCTATTGAAGAAAGTGTGCCAGCACCAAAACTTGCATTTGGTAATTCCTTTGGGAATTAGTCTCAGGCCCGTGGTCTAGGGGGAGTTTTCAAAGAAAATCAGATGAACCCCTAATTGAAAAGTAATAGAGGATGTGGATGTGTTTAATAGATGCTCAATTGACCAGCAAATGTTATTGAACTCATTAGTAGGATCATTATGCCGAAATGGAGGTCCACAAATTTTTTGCTTACCACTATATACAATTACAGTGTAATCAGATGCATTAGGGTTACAACATTTATTGCGAATAAAAGCTTTAGGTGAAAAAAGGATAAAAATCCATTCCATACTTCATTTCTCACCTTGAATTTGAAGAAAAATAATTTTGGAGAGCTCACAAGTGGTCTTTGGTGATTAGAGGAAAAATTCAAGCGTCGAAAGAGATTCAACACTTCAATTATGATCCGGCAAAAAACGTATTCTACAGAAACTCTAAAATCTATGATTTTGAAGAAATGAGTACTCCTTTTGTAGTAGAATTAAAGGATCATCCTCGATAAAAATTCAAATGGCATCCCTACAAGCCTCTTGAGATTGACCCCTTAGGATCCCTCTCATTGGTCCCGCATGGATTTTTGTATACAAAAGATATTAGGTTTTATATCCATGTGAATTTTGAAGAACTAGGTAGTTCTCAACTTTTGGATATGTATAGACATCACAATGTTGATGAAAATGTTGTTTATGATGTTGATGTTAACAATGAAACTCCCATGGAAGTGGAGGCACCTAAAAATAATTTAGTTGAAAAATATGAAGCCAATCCCACCCCTTCAACAAAGTAAACACTTGTCAAAGAAAAGGAAGAAGTTTTGGTCTCTACAAGAGACACTGTTGAAGTTGTCAAGCAATTTTTGGATACACAAAAGGAAGAACTAGATGCAAAATTGATCGATGGTCCCATTCAATTATCCACCTTGAGCCCTATTCAAAAGATGAGAATAGATACACTTGCTCAAGCTCAGGCAAGAGAGGAGTTACTAAAATCTCATGTTGAGGACAACGAATTGTTAAATCTGGCATCCGAGGTATTGGAGAAACTAATGCCATCTTATGTAAAAGATCTGGCTAGGTCATCCTCCTGTGAGCTAAGAAGGATATCAACTTTGTTGGCACTCATTTTGAGTCATTTGAAAAATCATCCATGACAAAAGTGCTTTAGCAGAATGGTAGAATTGATTGATCAAGATAAAGCACTATTGACTACATGTACTAAAAATGTGAAGGAAGCTCTATCTGAAGGTGAAAAGATTTATAAAGAATGCCTATCTTTTTCAAAATTTACAAAGGAAAATGAAAAGAAGGTCAAGGAGCTGGAACTCAAACTAAATGCTATCTCAGAATCATCTGATTCGATAACCAATAGTGATGGTAAAATAAAAGGAGAAGTAATTTCTTTTCTCAATAATATACAAGGGTTGAAACATGAAAACAACAAAATTATTGCCAGAAGTTGTGAACTCTGGAGCATCATCTGTCCAAAACTTGACATGTTGTCAAGTGCTCTCAAAGAAGGAGAAGAATCCTTAAATGTTGAAAATCCATCCCACTTGAAGTCTGTGGAGACTCAATCCTTTCTAATATGTGGTCAGATCACAATGTTGGAAAGTCTTAGAATGTTTTGGGATACCAATCTGAACCAGCTAAAGAAAGACTTTGCTGATATTTTTCAGTTCATGTAAGCTACAGTTTTCTTTTTCTCAATTTTTTTTTCTTGTGTATCGACACATTTTTGGCATTCGGCACCCACCTTTTCCATTGATGCCAAAGGGGGAGAAGGAATAGAGTGAAAAATTATTAATCTTCTCAGGAGGAGAATTGGAGAATCACATTTTTGAAATTTTTGTTGACCGGTACAGTCTATGGTCCGACACTTAGTCATTTTTCACTAAGTGTTGCATCAATTACAAAGGGGGACATTGTTGGCATGAGACACTACAAGGATCACTTGGTGTTGTCATTGATGGAAACCATAATTGATGTTCAAATTTGTGCACCATCATTTGTCCATACTAGCAGGAAGATTGAAGATTGTCAAGCAAGAACAAAGTATCTGATAGCATAGTGTTCATCGATTTGAAAGAAAATTACAGGTTATTATTTTTCTTTGTGCATCTGAAGGAATATTTGTTGGCATGTCATCTTTGTATTTACTGAAGCACGACAACTCATACCAGATTTTGTGAAAGATAGAAGATTTGGTTGTAGTATTCTCAAGTTCTCTTGTATTAAGGATGACTACTTGAATATACACAATCGCGGATGTATGGGAACTAAGTAATTAAGTATATCTTTGTTTGTATGTCATTATTTGTGCCCTAGCCTAGTTTTGGTTGACCTTTGTGGATATGCATTGTATATTTCCTATAGTATGAGATGACAATTGTAATTATCTTGTGTTCTGTTGAAGCCGACAGTGTGTAAAATAAATCTATATTGCGGATATATATACTTGGTCCTCTATACATTTTGTATGATATAAAAGTTGTGTCATTATCTAATCAGTGAGTTAGAGCAGAGCAGAGGTGTGATAATGAATAGTTTCACTTGCACATAAATGATCTGTGTTATGTGCATACACAATGCAGAGCAAAATTCCAGATTCAGTCTGTAGAAGGACATATCAATTGATGTACTTTAATGGAACTGTAATCAAGCATTCTAGATGCTGATCCTTCAGTTCAAAGTGTCAGATGATTTTAATCTGAACTATTTTCTTTTGAGCAGTGAGCTCTAGGTAGTGTGCCTAAATGCAAGTTCATTCCCTTGTAATATTCACTTTTGAGTATACTCAGAATCATACTTGTGGATTGGCCATCCACCATGGTTTTTCCCCTAACAGGGTTTCCACATAAAAATATTGGTGTTATGGTGTTGTGTTTTTCTTTCTTGTTCATGCATTATGAATGTATGTCACCAATGCTTTAAAGTTGAAGATTACTGAAATTAATTTTTGCATAACATTGATTCACCCCCCCTCTTAGTGTAGCTTTTTTCCAACATGAAGAAGATAATATTCCTTGATAACATTTTTTTTGTCATTGATGTCACCATGATATACGAGTTGCAACTACAAGACTCAAAGTCACATTAATCTGGTATTCTGAAATGGTAATGCAGGATCAACCTCTAGTATTATTATCTGGAATCCTCTCCAGTTAATAACTACTACTTCAGTTTTTTAGGAAATGGTCTGTGATTGAGAAATGAATTCATGGACGGAAACTCATGCGTACAGTTGCTCGTGGCTATCACCGGTATCATTTTTTTAATTACAATTTTTCTATTAGGTCTATTGTTGGTTGACCTATCAAGTGATTGAAGATGTAATGGATTAAATTTTGTTTGCATAATCCATGCCGACAAGCTATAGTGTGCCACACATTTGAATTATTGTTGAGAAGATTTGTCAAGCCAACCTGATTGTTATCTTTGGACAATCAAATATATATTCAAGATTTGTTTCAAAGATATGGTGTGTGAGTTGGTATGTGTTGTTGAGAAAATACTAGTAGATTATATGTGGAAGCGAAAAGGGAAAAGTGTGATCTGCTGGCATGCAAATTTCCTTGAATTGCAAAGGAACTGAATTTACACTTGAGGTGTACTTTCATTAGTTCAATTATGGCAGTTAGTCATTTTGTCACTTCATTTTTGTAGGCAGTGAGCCTCCAATTTTGGATAGTGAGTCCTGGTAGTATGCCACCCTTTTGTAATATCTTATAATCGGTTATACTATATTGTGAGTTAATCCTCACTGTGGTTTTTCCTATTCTGGGTTTTCCATGTAAAAATCTAGTGTCTCTTGTGTTTTGTGCTTCATGTTCTATTGATGATTCTTCTTATCTTAATTATCATATGCTTTGGATTAATTGGATGGTATTTGTTCAATAAGTTTAAGAATATAATGATTCACCCCCCTCTCAGTATATTGCATATTTAATAATTGGTATCAGAGCTTGGTTCCTCCGGAGAAGTCTAACAACTTGAGGGAGATCTTGGAAATTGAATAAATGTACGATAATGTAGAGCTTCAGACTACCCTTGATGATCTTGATAAAGCTAAAAATGAGAATAAAGATCTAAAATAGAATCTCGATGAAGAAAATGAATGTGTCTGAAAATTGAAGGAACAATTAAAGAAATTTAAAGAGAGACATAGAGAAGTTAGTGACCAATTGAAACAAGCAAATGAAGATATTATCAGACTGAAGTTGCAAGTGGAAGAAAAGAAGAGGATTGAAGAGTGCTTGAATACAAAAATAAAGAAATTTTTTGATGAATGTTTGAGGCTTGAACAAGAAGTGGTAAATCTGAGAGCAGAACTAGAAAAGGAAAAAGTTTGTGAAGATAGTTTCAAGACAAGCTCCACCAGGCTTGATGAATTGATTATAGGATAGAAACCTTCTAAAGATAAAGGAGGATTGGGATTAGAAATAGATGAAAGGTATAAAGCAACAACTGATCAAAAGAATCAAGAAAAAGGGAAGCGAAAAAGAAATACAAGAAGGAAACCACCTATCAGACAACCAAATGCACAAAGGTAGCCATATTTTAATGGTACTTATTTTTCTTGCAACAAGTTTGGGTATAAGGCGACTGAATGCAAAAGTAGGATGAATCAATTCTCTGGTTCTTTCCCCGGACAATGCTATGCTTGTAATAAGTTTGGACATAGAGCTAGTGAATGTAGAACTTAGATGATGAACTGGTTTAATGGAGGAAGGATGAATCAATCCTTTGTTGTCTATTTCTATACATGCAAAAAATATGTGCATAAAGAAAATCAATGCAGAACAAGGTTTAATGGAAGTCAATCAAGTCAAAGAAATATTGTATGTTATAACTGCGACAAACCAGGACATATTTCAAAGGTATGCAGAAGCAAAAAGGGAAGACAATCTACTCTAGTGAAGAAGAATGAACTTGAGAAGAAGGTTGGAAAAGAAGAAGTTAAGTAGGAAATGAGTAAGATATGGAAAAAGAAAGAAGATTCAACGACTATTGATGCATTTGTACCCTCATCTGGTGCAAATGATTTCTCTGGGAACTAGACCTAGCAAGGTCTTAGAGGGAGCTTTAGCAAAGCATTTCTTGAACCCCCTAATTTTGACCATGTCAACCCTTAGCATGGAGAAAAGTCATAATAAATAAGTGTGCAGAGGTTTTGAAAAATAAACTAGAAGAAAAGAGGCTTGTATGCTTTTTTGTGGAGCATATTAGGGTTAAGTGAACTCATAAAGGAATTTTGATCATTTATACATTCAAAAGAGGTGAAGAACAACTTGGAGCGATTTGGAGCAAACTGAAGTGTGACTGGTGCAAACCCTAGTTTCAACTATTTGTGAAGAAAAAGGTATTTTTTTGATTCTATGTTGTTGTGAGCTTGTGAAAATTCCTTTCTTGAATCCTTTAAAAGCTTGGCATATAGAAAATGGAAACTCCTCTAGTCGTACAAAAAACAAAAAGACCTAGGCCCTCCTATAGGAAATACTTGATTAAAGTTTTCTAGGATGATCCTATGGGTGCTTTCTCTTTAGTTCCTCTTGGCATCATGTCAACTAAGGATACAAGGATGTACATTAGAGTTAAGACAAAGGAATTCAATCATATCAAATTGATTGACATGTGGCTAAATAAACTCACTGGAGATGATTTCTTGGTAAAACCTGAGTACTCAAATCTGGTGACAAAGAATTTGGACTGTTGGAACAACTTTCCAAATTTTTGTTCTACAGTAGATGATCATTATGTAAAACTGATTCTCAGCAAAATGCATGATTATTTCTTATGGACTCATGAACAACACTTGATTACCAAGGAAGCAATCAAAGTCATCACCAGACTCTGCGACACTGGACCAATACCTATGCTTAAAGTAGTGAAAAATGAAATGGTAATGAATCTCATTGGTGTAACCTATGACAAGAGGGCTCTTGCAAGAAAACCTATCACTAATCCATCCATGAAGTATGCATCCATTATGATTGGCCATAAAATCTACTTCACCAACAAAGAGAATTATGTGTCTGCCGCAACTATTTATATTGGTTATGATATGACTATAAATGGTGCAAATTATGATCTATGTGAGCTCCTCCAACAGAGCTACTTGATAATCTGAGAATGTCAAAACAAAATATGTACTCGTTTAAGTTTGGTTCTCTAATTGTGTGTCTATTATTCTATTTTCTCAAAATGATTTTGGGAAAATCCGAAACAGTGTATTGGGACCCATCCCGATCGGTGGAACATCAGATTTTTGATCAAATGAATAGTTTGGGTGATGTGAACAATGCAAAAAATGCCTTGATTACATTATTTTTTGTGTTTAAGAAAAATATGAATGAGAGAGACCGAATTCCAAGGAATATTGTTGAGAAATATAAAAATGAGATCATATTTCATATATCTTCTGATGAGTGTATGATAGAAGTGGTTGAACCTCTGACCATTTGGATTCAACCTCTGGGTTATGAGGTCTTAGAAGATGCAACTCTTATTGAAGAGTCCAAAATATCCAAATGAACCACAAATTGGAACATATGCAGAGAAATCCTTGGAATTCCATTTACAGATCAATAAAACTACAAGGAAGAAAAATGTAATGGAAATGCTCAAGAAGTCTAGTTTCACAGTTGAAGAAATAGCTCTAGGAAGATTCATTAAAGGAAAAAAGTATGAAGAATTACCTAGTGTAAGGATATCTGGTAGGACCCCTCCTTCCTGTTGAAAACAAGCCACACTGAGAGGGGGGTTGAATCATTGTTATACAAAATTAGCTTCAATAAACTTTATTTCTTAGTGCATATACAACATACATTCATAATACATAAATAAGAAAGAAAGAACAACACTATAACACCAATATTATTACATGGAAAACTTGTTACAGAGAAAACCATGGTGGATGGCCAATCCACAAGTATGATTATGAGTATACTCAAATGAGAATATTACAATGGAATGCACTTGCATTCAAACACACTGCCTAGAGTTCACTACTCAGAAGAAAAGAGTTCAAATTAAAACCATGTGACAATTTGAACTGAAATATTAGCATCTACAATGCTTGATTGAAGTTCCAGTTGAAGTACATCAATTGATCTATTCTTCTATAGACTGAAATTTTGCTTTGCTTGTACACAATATACAGATCATCTATGTGCAAGTGAAACTGTACATTACTACACCTGTGCTCTGCTCTGACTCATTGATCGGATAATGACACACCTTACACAACTTCAAAATGGTACGTAGGAAAAAGTATATATCTCCACAACACAGATTTATTTTGCATGTTGTCGGCTTCAATAGAATACAAAGTAATTACAACTATTAGCTCATAACATAGGAAATATACAATGTGTACCCACAACGTTCAGCCACAACTTGCCTAAGACCCAAATGATGACATACAAACAAAGTTATACTTAATTACTTGGTTCGCATACATCCACGACTAGTATATTCAAATAGTCAGCCTTAATACAAGAAAACCTGAGAACACTACAATTGAATCTTCTATCTTTCACATAATTTGGTATGAGCTGTTGTGCTTCAGTAAAGAAAAAGATGATATGCCATCAAATATTCTTGAGATGTGCAAAGCAAAATAATAACATTGGATCATCTTTTAGATCGATGAACATTGTGTTGTCAGATACTCTATTCTTGCTTGATAGTCTTCAATCTTCCTGTCGGTATAGATGAATGGCGGTGTGCGGATCTAAACATTAATTATGGTTGCCATCAATGACAACACCATGTGATTCTCACAGTATCTCTTGCCAACAATCTCCCCCTTTGGCATTAATGGAAACACTTAGTGAAAAATGGCTAAGTGTCGGATCAAGTGCCAAGATAGACTGTACTGGTTGACAAAAATTCAAAAATGTGTTCCTCCAATACTCCCCCTGAGGATATTAAGCATTTTTCAATCAATTCCTTCTCCCCCTTTGGCATCAATGGCAAAGGTGGGTGTCGAAACGCCAAAAATTTATTGATATACAAAATTTTGTGCAAAAATTGTAACTTACATGAACTGAAAATTATCAGCAAAGTCTTTCTTTAGCTGATCTAGATTTGCATCCCAAACCTTTCTAAGGCTTTCCAAAATTGTGATGTGACCGCATATTAGAAAGGATTGAGTCTCCGTGGACTCCAAATTTGATGGATCTGCAACTTTTAAAGACTCTTCTTCTTCTTTGAGAGTACTTGACAATATGTCAAGTTTTGGATAGATGATGCTCCAGAGTTCACAAATTCTGGCAATAATTTTATCATTTTCATATTTCAATCCTTGTATCTTGCTAAGCAGAGACATCACTTCACTTTTTGCTTTCCCAACATTGTTGGTTATTGGATCAAATGCTTCTGAGATAGCATTTAGTTTGAGTTCCAACTCTTTGACCTTCTTTTCATTTGCCTTTGTAAATTTTGAAAAGAATAGGCATGCTTTATAAATTTTTCCACCTTCAAATAGAGCTTCCTTCATATTCTTAGTGCATGTAGTCAAGAGTGTTTTATCTTGATCAATTAGTTCTATCATGCTACTAAATATTTTAGCATTGCATTCATTTTGCACTTTTGTCATGGTTGATTTTTCAAATGACTCAAAATGAGTGTCAACTGAGCTGATTAGCTTTCTTAGCTCACATGAGGATGAGCTAGCAAGATTTTTTGCATATGATGGCACTAGTTTCTCCAGTACTCTGGATGCCAGATTTAATAATTCATTATCCTCAGCATGAGATTTTAGTAATTCCTCTCTTTCCTGAGCTTGAGCAAGTGTATCTATTTTCATCTTTTGGTTTGGGCTCAAAGTAGATAAGTGAATGGGGCCATCAACCAATTCTGTATCTATTTCTTTCTTTTGTGTGTCCAAAAATTTCTTGACAACTTCAGCAGTATCTCTTGTCGAAACTGAAACTTCTTCCTTTGTTTTGACAAGAGTTTCCTCAGTTGAATAAGTGGGAATGGCTTCAGATTTTTCAACGACTTTTTCTTTTGAATTAATTTCAGGTGCCTCCACTTCCATAGGAATTTCAGTATTAGCATCATTACCAGCATTATCATGAACATTTCTTCCTCCTACTTCATTTTTCTAAATGAGGGTAAACATTATCAACATGGGTCTCCTTAGTCACAGCATCAATATTTTCACTTAGCAGTATTTCTCTTAGAAGTTCCTCAGTTTCCTTTGTGACTACCTCTGTTCTACCAATCATTAGTTGGTTAACCCTTGTTTTTATTTTGAACTTATTTTCTGATTTGATAAGGAGTGCCTTTTCATTTCATCTAAAGTCATAGCTGGACATAGTTCAACTAGAATCCTTTCTCTCATTTGTTTTTCTTCCTCTCTAGCACTTAACCTTTTGGCTTCCAAAATTTCATATAAACACTTTGACAAACTATCCATTATTTCAATTAGAACTCTATTAAAAACATTCACGTGGTTTATAGTTGCCTCTTCCAGAATTCTGTTGACTTTCATCGGAGGGATTGCTTTGAGTGATTGTTGTTGCTTTGGTGCCTTTGCTTCGAATCTCCTTCATTTCTTTGTCATATTTTGTCTCTTCATCATTTGAGATAGCCTTATACACTCTTTTTCTTTTCTTCTTTCCTTCCTTTCCAGATATCTTAGGCTCATCTTTTACAAGTGTGATTTTTACTGTAGGGGCTAACTAGGAAACAAAGCTTCTTGTTGTCCTAGCTTTCCTGGATTGTACTGCCAGACCATTTGATTTTTTCTTTGATGCTTCTCTACTGGCTTGCCTTGCATATTCATCTTTAGCTCTTTTCTCTCTACCCTTTTTGATCAATTCTCGAGGAATTCCCACGCTTTCTACAAAAATCTCAACTTCTTTCCTTACACGCTTAGTGCCAACAAGATTTCTTAATTCACTATGAACTTGTTTATCTTTTTTAGCATAGGTTCCAAATATTTCCTCTGTCGGATCAATTGGCTTGCTCAAAATATGTTGATCATACATGTCCAAGATTGCTCCATCAACTTCATAACCCATAGGCATAATCCATACCATTCTTGGGTCAGCTACCTCCATCATGCGCTGGTTAATGCTCACCATGAAGCAAATAGAGTCTTTGTATTTTTCTACAATAGAGGTATCCTCTCTCTTGATTGCATCATTTTCTGGAACTCCTTAAAATATCCCCACATAGAGGCATTTCTTGATTTTATGTCTTCGGAACTATATAGTAGATCTTTGATCTGTTCAATTACCAGAGTGTCTTTTCTCCATTGAAATTTTCCAATTCCCATAATCTCATTCATGAAGTAACAGAATAGGCATAAAATCAAGGTTCCATATTTGAATGATTTTTTCTTATCCTTCTTTATCTTGGCCAGATTTTCCATTAGCTGGATCCTCAGTAATTCACATAGATTGTAATCAACATTTTCTTTGACCATTTGAAAGGCTGCAAAGATAGTTGTGTCGGATTACTAAATTTTCTTGGCTAGAGTAGTAAATTTTGTAACCAATTACCATGGAAGAAAACTTTACATCCATATCCATGATTTTGTCAATAGTCATTGCCCTTCTGTCATAGGTCAATCTAGTTGCTTTTGTGACAATTTGATTTTTCACTGATTTGAGAATGGGCAACCCACTGGAGGAATTTCGACCGGTTAATGCACGAATAGCTTCCTTGGTGATTTTAAATGGGATTGTAAGCCACATGAATTCATCGTGTACTCGGCTTAAAATATATCACTCCCATTCTAATTCCATAAAAATAGGAAATTTAGCCATTTGTACAAACTTCTTAGTTTCCAAGATCTTATGCTTTGGCTTTACATGGAAATTTTCATCAACAATGTGATGTTTATAGAGATCCAAAAGTTGGGAACTACCCAATTCATCAATATTCGCATGGACATAAACACTAATGTCTTTTATATGTAGAACTCCATGTGGGACCGATGAACAGGCTCCTAAGGGGTCGATCTCAAGAGATTTATAGGGATGCCATTTGAATTTCAGTCGAGGATGATCCTTTACTTCTACTACGAAAGGAGTATTCATTTCTTCATACTCACAAATTTTTAGAGTTTCTGTAAAATACCTTTTTTGTCGGATCAAAATTGAAATGTTGAATCACTTTTGATGCTTGATTTTTTCCTCTGATCACCAAAGATCACTTGTGGGTTCTCGAGACTTCTTTTTCTTTGAAATGCAAGGTGAGAAATGAAGTTTGAAATGAATTTTTATTCTTTTCATACCTAACACTTATTCACTATAAATATTGTAACCCTAATACATACGGTTACACTATAACTGCACACAATGGGGGCAAAACATTTGTGGACCTCTATTTAGGCATATTGATCCTTTTAATGAGTTAAGTAGTATTTGTTTCTCAATTGTGCAACTACTAAATATATTTGCATCCTCTGATAATTTTTGATTGGGGGTTCTTCTAGTTTTCTTTAATAGCTCCCCCTAGGCCATAGGCCTGAGACTAATTCCCAGAGCAATTACTAGGAGTGGGTTTCAGTGTTGGTACACTTTCTTCAGTAGAAGATTCTTTCCTTATCTATCTCTTCTACATTTTCTGCCTTACTGTATCTGCAATCATTTTTCATTTTCCTTTGACGTCCTCCTCCAAATTTTTCTTTCAGTTTACCAGACCTTTTTGTTCTAGCAATATGTTGCTATATGACCAAATTTGTTGCAATAATGGCATATAACTTTTCTTCTTCCAAACAATTTGTTTCATTGAATTCTTCTTGATCTATATTGATTAGTAGTATGACCAAATCTATTGCATGCATAACATCTGATGTGAAATTGATTCATCATGCTTTGGCATTCATTTGACTTGTGACTTATCTTATGACAATTGAAGCACTATCCTGAAAAGTATGGACCACTTTGATTCATCCTACTTCTACACAGAGAATCCATATGTCCAAACTTGTTGCATTTAAAATAGTATCCACTAAATTTTTGAGCATTAGGTTGTCTTATCGGATACCTTCTAGGTTTGTTCATTTGGTTTATTTGCCTGAATTTTCTTTGTTTAGAATCCTTTTGCCTTGATTTTGAGCTTTCTCCTTTTTCATATCCAAGACCTCTTATGTCATCATGAGTTATTTGATTGTCAATTAGTTCATTGAGTGTGGCTGAGCTATATTTGAACTTTTCTTTGTATATATTTTCATTAGCGAGTTCATTTATGACACCATCCAGCTATTTTTCAAGAGCTTCTTCATTATTTCTAGATATTTCCAATTCATCATTCAATCGGCTACATACCTCAGATTTTTCTTTAAGGGATTGAGCCAAAATTTCTTCATTCTTCTTTTTGTCTTCAATTTATTTTTTCATCTTTATCATGATGGACTCCATTTCAAGCTTGATAACTATATTATTTTGAGTAAGATTTTCACATTCCTCTGTCTTATCTTTTAGAGTTTTACTGGACTAATCATCTTCATCATTGTGTTGAATTTGATCATAGAGCTCCTTTCTCTTATCTCTTGACTTTTTGATTGTGTCTTTCAAGGACTCGATGAATTTCTCTACATCTTTGAGATTTTCTTGTAGTTTCTGGACTTCAGCTTTTGATTGATCAAGGTCATCTAGGGCCACCATAAGCTATTGTTCAATATTGCTTGAATCCATTGACATATTTTCCAAGATCTCCCCAAGTTGTTAGATTTCTTCTTCTTTAGAGGAACATGCTCTAATACCAATTGTTGGAAACAAGACACACTGAGAGGGGGGTGAATCAGTGTTATGCAAAATTAGCTTCAATAAAATTTAGGTCTTAGTGCATCAGCAACATACATTCATAATGCATAAATAAGAAAGAAAGCACAACACTATAACACTAATATTTTTACGTGGAAATCCTGTTAGGGAGAAAACCAAGGTGGATGGAAAATACACAAGTATGATTATGAGTATACTCAAATGAGAATATTACAACGGAATGCACTTGTACTTAGGCACACTGCCTAGAGCTCACTGCCCAAAAGGAAAGAGTTCAAATTAAAACCATTTGACAATTTGAACTAAAATATTATCATCTACAATGCTTGATTATAGTTCTAGTTGAAGTACATCAATTGATTTGTTCTTCTATGAAATATTCTCTCTCAAATTTTTCTTTGTTTTTAGTAACATTTACAATATAGCCAATGCACCCGTCAAGGTTAGCTTAAACCAAAACGATGCAATAATAAACTCTAACCAAGAATGGCGCCCTAAAACCACTTAAGGAGGAGGGGCGAGCATATGGTCAGAGGATCCCTATGATCTACTGGAAATAAAAATAGATTACACTTTGAAGAGAGAACTAAACTCGACACCAAGCATGTGCACTCAAGATCCCTTGACGGGCGAGGTGCTATCATATGGTGGAGTGCTACTTGCTGATTTGAAAAGAGGTAGGCAGATAACCGGCCATGAAACAATCTTCCACGCTACCACCAAACAATGGGGGGAGAATATTACAAGAAAGATAACAATATGTTTCTCCACACTAGCGGTATACCATCCAGGGGTGCTAATGTGATGTTTAACTAATTAAATGTAGCAAAGCTAAACTGAAACAGTACTACTGTTAGCAGTTCTTACAAAGTAAAAGGCTGCAATTTACAATGTTCATCACCATATTCCAAGCACCATTAATTACAATGTATCTAAGTTGTAAGATAAGAGGAAAGAAGATAGAACTTGGAAACACAACTGATTTTGCTTTTTCTAATGAATTTGTAATTCTGGAAATGTAAATCAGCAACTGTAGAATTATAGAATTGTTCATAACTTGCTCAAAATACCTCCAAAAGGTGTGATGTCAAAATCATCATTCAACTGGGAGATAGGCGCCCTTGTGAAGACATCAAACAACTCCCAAAAGACCTGCAATAATTAATGGCACACTTCCCAATGCCAACTAAAATGGTACGACCCTTAAGAGGAGCGATTTTGCTAAATAAAAATCTACACTTCAAATTAAAATCTGAAACTGCTTGGGAATGGTCGCCTGGACTTTGGAAAATTTATTATCAAATGCCCAAAATGATATAAAATTCGTACAATCAGATATGAGCAAAAACTACTTTCAGCTGTATGCAAACAACAACTGTAAAATTGGAAAAATACATTAATAATTCACCTTGAGGCACAATCTGCTAGTCTGAATGAGAAGCAACAATGATTCAACTAGGTGTTGTCTTACAAACACGAAATTGAATGAGAACTAGGAGGTCAGCATTCCTCGAAGTAGAAAATGACAAAGCATTTTGACATCATAACTTTAGCATAATCATGGATGATCAAATGCTAGAGACAAGCTTCACTTTTAAAGGAAGAGAGGAGACTGCTCAAGTCCCCCAAGAAGGTACGCCAAAAGCCACACCTTTTCATATTTCCAAAAAGAAAATACCTTTTTCAAAAGTACGCCCCTCTTGAGATAATGAGAAATTAACATTAAAACATTTAACTCTTCATGTGGTGCCACCCTTAGAGTCGCCCTTTTAAAACAACTTAAGTTATCTCCTTAGGCCAAGGGGTCAACTGCAAAATAGAACATTTAACCCTTTTAATGAAGATTTCATTAAAATATTGTTTCCAAAAGACCAAGGCATAATTCTGCAAACTATTCTAGATGGCGTGATGAACTTAAGGCTGACAACTGCTAACTGCCAAAAATAGTATTTACTATAAATAGTAAATATTGAAGAATGACCACAGAATCTCCAAAACTGGAACCCTTTTGAAACAACTCAACGAGCCTACAAGATTGCGGAATAGGCTGATGAGCCACTGACAAGCTTACTGCTAAAAGGGGAACATTACATTCTACAGACTGAAATTTTGCTCTCCTTGTACACATAATACAGATCATCTATGTGCAAGTGAAACTATGCATTATTAAACATGTGCTCTACTTTGACTCACTGATCAGATAATGACACACCTTACACACCTTCAAAATGGTATGGAGGAACAATTATATATATCCGCAACATAGATTTCTTTTACACGTTGTCGGCTTCAATAAAATACAAAGTAATTACAACTGTCGGCTCATAACATAGGAAATATACAATGCGTACCCACAACGGTTGGCCACAACTTGGCTAAGACCCAAATGATGACATGCAAACAAAGTTATACTTAATTACTTGGTTCCCATACATTCATGACTCGTATATTCAAATAGTTGGCCTTAATACAAGAAAACCTGAGAACACTACAACCGAATCTTCTATCTTTCACATAATTTGGTACAAGCCGTTGCGCTTCAGTAAAGACAAAGATGATATGCCAAAAAATATTCCTTAAGATGCACAAAGTAGAATAATAACCCGTGATCATCTTTCAGATCGATGAACATTGTGTTGTTGGATACTTTGTTCTTGCTTGACAGTCTTCAATCTTCTTGTCGGTATGGACAAATGGTGGTGCGCGGATCTGAACATTCATTATGGTTGCCATTAATGACAGCACCAAGTGATCCTCATAGTATCTCTTGCCAAAACTTCCATACCAGCTTTTGGACTAGCTACAATGAATACTATGTCCAACACTATTGATAAAGGCAAAGGCTCAGCCCCTTCTGAACCAACTACCAAATCAAGAAAAAGAAAAGGTGTTCCTGCGATAGCCCCTGTCAAACAAAGAAAAGAAAAGGCTACTAGGGAGAATAATATGAGTGTTACTGATGATCAGGAGAAAGAGGAAGAAGATCCAACTGCAAAATTGATAAGAATGAGAAGAGTGAGTGTTTCCTCTCATCAAGGTGCATCACAAGAAACCAGTGTTGGCTCGAGGAAATTTCACAATGTGTCATCCTCTGAAGATATTGATGAACATAATGTTAATGATTCAAAGAAGGCCAAAGTTACAAAAGAAGTTCCATTGAACTAGGAAGAACAAAATGCCTCTCCAGTAAGACTTGGTTCCCCTCTCCAACTAGATTTTTTGGTGAATAATATGGTGAATCAAGATAATATGGTGAACTCTATAGAAGAAGTGTATGATTTAGTAGGAGAAAAGGATAAAGAAACAATAATTTTGGTCATCATCAAATATGTCATTATTTTGGAAGCTAAATGGGATAACATTAGGTGTGATGTTCCTAAAAAATTTGTGGGAAATACTGATGAAGATAAGAGCAAAGGCAGTTGAGCTAGAAGAGAAAATAAGAAATAAAGCATATAAAGGAATTGCATCCTCTCTATCTTCGGATAATTTAGAATCTTTGAAGAATATTTTTCCTAAAATTTTCAAGGAGAAGAGAAGATTTAATACTTTGATGACAAAAGACAAGAAAGAAATCAGAGGAATAAGGAAGGAAACAATAAGTACTATCAATAATACTGCGAAAAGGTATGGCATGATTGGTGCATCTGGTTCGACATCTGAACCTAGAAAAGTAACTTCTACAGGAGTTGTGGAAGAACCTCCTTTTGGTGCTGCTGATGATAATATACCTCTGGAAGTGAATGACACCAATATCCCTTCGAAAATAGGTAGTACAGATGTTCTACCAAAAATCAATACTGCTAATGAGAATCCAAAAAATGAAAAACATGTTGAAGCAAAAGTTTGTGTTGCTACCCCTTTGGTACACCCCGAAGAAGAAGATAGAGATAAGGAAGAAGAAGAGAAGAGGAAAGAAGAAAGAGAAGAAGAGAAAATTGAAGAAGAAAAGTTAGAAGGAAAAGAGTTGGAAGAAGAGAATACAAAGGAAGAAAATGCAAAGGAAGAAGAAGAAAACAAAAATAAGGAATCAGACGATACTGTTGGAAAGAATGAAGAAGTATCCCAGCAAGTTGTAGAATCATAGAATTACACTAGAAAATATTCCTTCGATGATGATGTCTTGAAGGGACTATTGTCTAAGTAGATTAGATTTCAACCGGTAATTCCTTTGGAACACCTGCAACTCCCAACAAATCAAGGTTATGCAGTTATGAACAAGATTTCTCTGGTACATAAATTGGTATTGGATGATGTATTTCATGCATTCGATAGGAGATAAATCTTAGAAATGCATCAGAAGGGGACTAATCTCATTTAAGATGCCATTAATGCCTTGTAGGATGTTACACTAGATACATCTCTCTCTCCAATTGAGAACTTGAAGCTTCTACTGGACTCCTTCAAGGAACATGTCACAGGACTTGTTGAGAAAATAAAACAAGATGCATAAGAGAAACTGAATGAGAAAAGGTTGTTGATCCTTCATGACAAATGTGCCTTGGCACATACCAATGTAGAGAAGACCCTTGAAGTTGTGAAGGCTTGTGAATTTGAAGCTAATTTTGTGTTTGCATATTGTATAAGGTGGCCTGATGCCACTCAAAGCATAAAATATCTCACGGAATCCATTGAGTCCCAATTGACCGTTGTCTCTAGCACCTATAATGTATCTATGGATAGAGATAGATAAACTTGGAATGTCATTTATGTGCACAGAGAAAAAAATTTCATGCTGCAAAAGCAGAAGGAAGAGATAATTAGATTGCTTGGTGACAATGTGAGAATGGAGTATTCTCTGGTAGCCAATGCTTTGGCTAATGCTGAAAACTTGGATAAGATCAATCTGACTTCGGACACTCTAGATGAAGTTGAAGAAATTTTTATTGCTTTAAAATCTTTGAACAAAATTCTAATATCTACTAAGTATAGTTGGGAGAATGGAAAAGCGACCTGGCAAGGCATTCTTCAGGAACTACAAAGTTCTCCCTCCTCTGGGTAAAATTTTTCTATGTTTACATTTCTTGAGATAACTCCTTAGGGGATTTTAGAAGTTTGATTCTATGTGTTGTACATTCCAGGCCCTATGTACATATCTTTCATGTTTTTTTTTTACCTTTGTCCTTGATGTCAAAGGGGGAGAAGTCGAAAGAGAAATAGAGTATATTTTGTACATAAGATGTATGAAAATTATTTTTGGCACATGTTGCCATTAATGAAAAAGGGGGAGACTGTTGGAAGAATGAAGAATCATGTTCCTTGTTAACAATTTTTTTGTCATTCATGTCACCATGATATATGAGTTTCAAGTGCAAGACTCAAAGTCACATTAATCTAGTATTTTGAACTAGTAATGCAGGATCAACCTCTAGTATTTTACTCCATAATCCTCTTCGGTTAATAACTACTACTTTAGTTTTTGGGAAACGGTATGTGACTGAGAAATGAATTCATGGATAGGAACTTGTGCATACAATTGCTCATGGCTATCACCGGTATCATTTTGTTGATTACAATTTTGCTATTAGGTCTATTGTTGGTTGACCTATCAAGCAATTGAAGATGTAATGGATTAAATGTATTTTGCATAATCCATACCGAGAAGTTGTAGAATGTCACACATTTGAATTATTGTTGAGAATATTTGTCAATTCAACCTAGTTGTTATCTTTGGACAATCAGATATATATACACGATGTTTTTTGAAGATATGGTGTGTGAGTTGGTATGTGTTGTTGAGAAAATACTAGTAGATTATATGTGGAAGTAGAAAGGGAAAAGTGTGATCTGCTGGCATGCAAATTTTCTTGAACTACAAAGGAACTGAATTTGCACTTGAGGTATACTTTCATCAGTTCAATTCTAGTGGTTAGTCATTCTGTCATTTCATTTTTGTAGGCAGTAAGCCTCCCATTTTGGACAATGAGTCTTGGCAGTACGCCACCCTTTTTTAATATCTTATAATTGGTTATAATATATTGTGAGTTAATCCTCACTGTGGTTTTTCCCATTCTGGTTTTCCATTTAAAAATTTGGTGTCTCTTGTGTTTTGTGCTTCATGTTCTGTTGATGATTCTGCTTATCTTAATTATCATATGCTTTGAATTGATTGGATGGTATTTGTTTAATAAGTTTAAGAATATACTGATTCACCCCCCCTCTCAGTATATTGGATATTTAACATTCAAGACATTGAAAACTCTATCAAACAAAAGGATGTTGTTGTCCTAAGAGTTGATGACAGAGCAGTTGAACTAAAGCTCAAAGTAAAAGACGTGAAAAAGAAGTTAGAAGATCATGAAAAGGAATAATGAGGTTGTTAATAGGTAATAGAAATAGAGATGAGGAAAAATATGTGGATGGTCAAGTTGTAAATGCAAAAGCAATAGTTGGAAGTGTTTAAATTGAAGCAAAACAATTGAAGGCTAAAATTAACCACTTAGAAAAGGAATTAAAAGACAAGAAGAAGATTTTAGCATTAATGAAAAGGAGGTTAGTTTTCTATAAAAAACACTTGAAAAATAAGTATACCAAAATGAATGAGATAGATAATGTATTCAATGAAGAGATTCTTCTTACTCTCAAGAAGTTGGGGAAGGTGCGTGTGTAAATTCTTCTATGCTCATTGTCCAACCAAACTAACAGTTCCAACACATCCAAATGGGTATGTTTAGGCTAGGCATGGTCCTATTTCACACCCAAACATGTTGAAACAATTTTGAGCTACATTGTACTGACAATATCCCTTAAGAGTCCAAAGTGCAAAAAGACAACAATCTTTGACGAGCTATTACTCGAAAACAGTCACTTAAAAACAATCTGTCGGAGGCTACAATATCATATAGGGACCCTCTATTGAAAATTGAGGAGATTTCTTAGCTTAATACTTGCAAAAATTTAATATTTCTGATCTAAATATTATTTTCCTTTGTTACAGATTCTTTATGGGTGATTATCTAATTAATCCATTTTATTGTTTGTAGAATGTAGACAAAAGTTGATAGAAGTAGACAAGATATTAGAAAGATTACACAGGAATATAATGTGGAGAAAACCCTTTTGGGTAAAAAAGTCCACCAAGAATTAATATATTATTCAATCTCTGAAGTAGATTACAATAGCTCCAATTCTTGCTTGAGAATGCCTCTTTCACCTTCACCAAAACTTTTTCACAACCTGCAATAAAACTGATAATAACTCTCTTCAACTTGCTTGAGATAAATAGGCTCTGATCAACTTTGTAAACTCCAATTGAGTTACAATTACAATGCTCAAGCCCTATCCCTAAAAGGTATGCCTATCTCTTTCAAGTAAAGTTATGTCGTGAAAAAAAATGTCAAATCCTCATCTTCATGCATTTGGGCGTCCCAAACTGAAGTGCCAACTCAACCTTTATTCTATAAATATCTTCAAGGCTTCATCCTCAAATTAGGTGCCCAAAAGAGGGCCCACTTAACTCGGCCTTCTGAAATATCTCAACATGCAAAGGAATTAATTCCAAGAAGCCAATTTGGGCACCCAAGTTGGGTACAAGTCATTTCTTGTTAACTGAAACATTTCTCAACACCATTCATACAAAACAATGTGCATGCGTGATCCTTCATTTGTTAATTGAATGTATCAACCTGTTATATGTCCATGCAACTCAATTCAACTAAGATTAACTAACATTCAACTGAAGATAATTGAAACATAACTGAACTGAATTGAACTGAACTTCAACTAAATTGAACTAAACTTCAATCCTTATTTTATAGGTACTCAACATGCATAAATCAAAATCCCTATTTTGTAGGAACCTAGGATACATTTATGAAGTGTACTCAATTCAGTTAACTGAACCAAGGTGGATCCCACCTCCCATGTGTGCACCCATGTGCTCCTATTTTGTAGGAGCTCACTCTAAGGTGTTCCCACATGCTCCTATTATTTAGGAATAACTAAAAATGTCATATTAATTGTTTATTTCATTCCAAATTAATCTCTTCCTAATCCTAGAGTTGTGAAACCCATTCCAAGGACTTAGGAGATGCATGAAATAAGTTAAGAATGAAATTAAATGGCATTATATTCCCAACACCCTCTACAATAAACTCTCTCAATTTTTGATATCTCTAAGGTGTTTTCCTGTGGTGTCCAATTTTTAGTTGATGGAAAAAGTGTCAAATGCATGCATTGTAAAGTTGCGAAGGGGTGTAACTTTTGTTCTGCTCCTTGTGTGACCAAATCAACAGTTCAAACACATCTGGATGGGTACATTTAGGCTAGGTATGGTCTTTGACGAGTTGTTACTCCAAAATAATGTCACTTAGAAACAATATGTCTAAGGCTATGAGATCATGTAGGGACCCTCTACAATAACCTCTCTGTGTTTTTGATATCTTTGAGGCATTTTCTTGTGGTGAAATTTTTTTTGATGCTCCAAAAATCGTCAAATACATGTAGTGTAAAGTTGCAAGGTAGGCTACCTTTTGTTTTTCTCTTCGTGGGGCCAAACCGTTAGCGCCAACACATCTAGTTGGGCACATCTATGCTAGGCATGGTCACCACCCTTCATTATAAAAGGGTCATAGTCTTTCCTATTTGAAGGGTCACAACTTTTCGCCTTTGAAATGTCACAACCTAAATCATATCATCACTATTTGTGAGACCCTAAATTAATTTATTTACAATATTTCCTAAGGTTTTATTCTTAATTATATTCTTCAAGGATGTTATGGATGTTTTCTCAGTGATAAATTTCTTTCCCTTTTATATCAATTCTTATCAACCTAGAAATCATTTCAACAAACAACATTTTTAATACACATGGAGTAATCTCGTTGAAGATACATTTGGTCATGAAGAAAACAAATAGATATACATAATACATGAAGTATGAGGCATACACATGAATACACTTAATAAGTGAAGTATATACAAGAAGCATGAAGCATACACATTAAAACATGAAGTATACCTAGGAAGCATCAATCATACACATGAAGTATACACAAGAAGCATGAATCCTACATGTGAATGGTAGCATGCAGCATACACATGGAATGGTAACATGAAGCATACACATGGAATGGTAGATGTCTTCCAAGAACTATATGATAAAATTCTAGAGGTATGATTTCACATGTAATAATGTCTTGCTCATTTTTAGTTGCATACTTCAAAGTACATTGTATAATTACATGAATTTCCTTACCATGCTACAATGATCCTACAGAGTATGGGCTTAGATGTGTAGTGGTAGAGAGACCTAGATGGTAGATTGCATCATGTATTATTATATTCATATGATTAATTTAATGTTCAATAATCTTAGAGGATAATAATGTTCAAACTTTATATATTTACAATTATGTAAAGGAAGAGTACATGTAATACAATTGGACTTTAAATATTTGAAGTAAACCATCTACAAATATCCATTGAAGCATGGATTTATAATACAAATATGGACACCATCAACAAAAAAGATGTGCATTAACCAAATAGCCATATAGGCATACATCAATATCTATCGATATAAGTATAACATATATACAAAATAGCCATATAGGCTTACAAGAATACCATATAGGCATACAATGTCAACTATATGCAATACAAAATATATGTCCATAATGTCATATAGGCATACAACAAAGAAACCCAATAAAAAGTCATTACCCTCTAGGTGAAGAAAATATTTCATGGGCGGCCTTTGATCTTCAAGGGGATGGAGACACATATGAGAGTGGTCTACTTGAAATTCAATGGCTGCTTCTCCTATTTAGTTAATCGTGTAGCCTTAGTTGTTACAATAAAAATTATAGACATTAATATATTGGAATTACATTATAAAAAATGAAATATTTAACAAAATAATCACTTACCGCCTCCAAATGATCTATCTCCTCATTTGCCACAATAGCAAGATTAGGTTGTGGAATTGTAATGTCATATGGAAACCATCCAGATAGAAATTAAACTAAAAATCAATAATCATTTGATTTTTCAATAATAAACAACTATAACAATGAATGTAATTTGAAAGTTATTGATCTACCTCATACCCCCATCAAAGGCATGGAGCTATAAATTATGGAATACACACCATGGTGTTTCCGCCTGCATCATCTAAACATAAAACAACATTATTCAATTACAAAAACTAGAATAGTGATGCAGGTCATGGCTTATAATGTATGAGATAGTCAACAAAATTTTGAGTACTTTGGTAGAAAGTATGAATAATGTGGTAGCATAGACAAGGCAGTGAACCATTTGAAAAAAATTTGAGAGAATTGTTTAATAAAATTCTTTGGTAGACATGTATGGAAAATGTGATAGCATAGACAAGGCAATGAGGTGTTTGATGCATTTTTTCAAACAACTTGTTTCCTTGTCTATGCTACCACATTACTATTATGCTTTGATAGATTTTTTCCAAGCATCCATAGTTTATTCAAAACCACCTATTTTAGGCTTTTAGCCATAGTAGCAAGGAAGTGAATTGTCTGATAAAATTCTTTAGTAGACATGTATAGAAAATGTGGTAGCATAGACAAGGCAATGGGGTGTTTGAAAAGATGCCTCAAAGAAATGTGGTTTCATGGTGATTTCCATCACCATGAAACCACATTTCTTTGAGGCATCTTTTCAAACACCTCATTGCCTTGTCTATGCTACCATATTACTATTATGCTTTGATATATTTTTTCCAAGCATTCATAGTTTGTTTGAAAGCACCTATTTTAGGCTTTTAGACATAGCACCAAGGAAGTGAATTGTTTGATAAAATTCTTTAGTAGACATGTATAGAAAATTTGGTAGCATAGACAAGGAAATTGTTTTATTTATTTTTATATGTGGTTGTCATTGATATCAACACTATTAGCATTAATGTCTTGAATGTTGTATATGTCGAGGATATTGAGAAAATTGTAATAAAATATGTTATAGGTTGTTGGTGAAGCAATGAAGTTTAGTGTGTTGGATAGTTTAGTATATTGAGGATGAGAATTTGTGGATTAAAGGGTTTGTTTTCAAGCCTATCTATTTTATCCACTAAAATTTTCAAAGGTTTGCATGAAGAATTGATTAAGTTATGAGTTTCTGTGTTTCGATATTTTTTTTGTTGCTTTAGTTGGTGTTCTTGAAAGAAGATAATGTGATTCTAGTAATCTGAGTTGTTGTGAATAATTTTGTGGTGTTTCATGATGCTTGTGGATGTTTCTAGATCATTCTCTATTTGTGTTGTTGGTTTTCATTGATCAGTGTGCTCATGATCGAATATTTTCTCTTGCATGTTCATGTTTTTCATGTTCATGGCCGACAGGGTGATTGTAGCATATTTTGGATCTTCGAGGAATAATTTTTGAAGGTCTTTCGTGTTAGAGGATATTTTTTTGGGTCTTCACTATGTTGTGGTCGACTTTGGTTGATTCACATTGATAATTGTTTAGGTTTTGGGTCGACAGTTTATATTCACTTTATGTTTTATTGAAGTTGACATGAAGATGATGTTATCCTTAGATGTGGATATATATAACTGATTTTCTATATCATTTGAGTAATGTAAGAAGTGAGATGTGTGAATTCTAAGTGTGAATACATTTCAGATCATTCGAAGGTAGAAGTAAAGTGTGAAGAAGAGTGAGCAGAAGAAAGAGTGTTCATGTGCTTAACCGGAACTGTAATCAAGCATTAACATATGCTATTTTCCTAGTTCAAAATCTTCAGATGGATTTAATCTGAATGTGGTTGTAAGATAGCGTGTCTTCCTTTGGGAAGAAAGCTTTTTTGTATTTGAGCAATGAGCTCTAGGCAATGTGCCTGAATGCAAGTGTATTCCCCATTTTCTATAATTTTAATAGAGTATAAATTTGTGGATTAATCTCCATCGTGGTTTTTCCCCTAACAAGGTTTTCCACGCAAAAATATTGGTGTTATGTGTGTTTTTTATGTGTTGATGGTTTATGCTTTCATTTTTCATTATCAAATCTCATAAAAAGTTTAAATCTGTATAATTTCTATGACAATTGATTCACCCCCCCTCTCAGTTGTTTGCCCTTGTGTTGCAAACAATTGGTATAAGAGTAGGTTCCTTGGAAGAATTTTAATAGCTTGAGGTGATTTGGGATGGCAACATACAAGAAGGATAGTTTGAGATTTTATGGAACAAATTACTCTTTGTGGAAGACTCAAATGGAGTGTCATCTAAGATGCATTGGTGAATCTTACTAGAACATTACAAATAATAGGTATATCATACCTCAAAATGGTCCTTCTACTTCTGTTGAGATTAAATATGTTGAGTACAACATTAGGTCTAAGGAAGCATTGTTGAGTGCTTTGACTGATTCTGAGATGAAAAATGTAATGGATTTGAAGACTACTTATGAGATCTGGAAAAAGTTGGAAACTTTGTATGAAGGTGATGCACATGTGAAGATTGCTAAGCTGGACAATCTGAAAGGGAAATATGAAACATTGAAAATGGGTGAAGATGAGAACATTACTTCTTTCATGCAAAGAGTGAATGAACTTCATGTGTGTAATATTAGATGTGTTGGTGGAACATTGGAAGAATTAGAGATTGTGCTAAATTTCTCAAATCCTTGCCTTCTGGATACAAACAAAAATTTGTTGCTATTGAGGAGATTCAAACTGTGAAAAATGTAATCAAAGACTTGTTGATTGGTAAGCTTGCTTCTTTTGAGCTAAGTGATTTTGGTGATGCTCTTCCTAAGATAGAATCTGCATTCAAAGCTACTAGATCCAAAAAATATAAGCAAAGATATGATCTAGGAGAAAGTTCTTCTAGAAAGGTGTTCAAGTATGAGGAATAAATGAGAGAGATTGAAGAAGAAGAGAGAACTCTAGATGAAGTACTTCTTGTCAAGAGATTACCCAGAGGAGAAGGTAAGTATAAAGGGAAATTCCCTCTTAAATGTATTTCTTGCAATAAGATAGGTCACTTTGCCTCAAGGTGTCCTGAAAGAGTTCCTAAGGTGAGATCTAAAAAGCCTAGATTCCAAAGAAAGTGTTATTTTACTACTGATGAAGGTGTGCCAGATGATGAATCTAATAAAGGGAATGTAAGTAAGGATGATTTTGTATTTATTTCTATCAAGGAAAGTAATCATGTACCTATTGATTCTACTAGTTCTATGAATGTTGAGAAAGCTCTGGTAGCCATAATTGAAGAAAAAGATGAATGGGTGATCAATAGTGGATGCTCTCATCACATTACAAGTGATAATAGTAAATTTGTGAGCTTGGAAAAGTATGATGGTTGTGTTCTAAGATTTGGTGATGAAAAATTTGGTGTAGACCGTGGTAGAGGATCCATTTTTTTATGGTAAGCATAATACTGATGATGTCCTATATGTTGAAGGTTTGAAGCATAATCTCTTAAGTGTTGGACGGATGGTTGAAAAGGGATATAATCTTCAATTCAAGGATGGAAAGTGCAGAATATTGGGAAGTTCTGGAAATGTGATTGTTTTTGGTACAAAAACAAAAGGTAATATCTTTCACCTAAGTACTGCTAATAAAAGTTGTCTAATTGCTCAAGTTGATGAAATTTGGTTGTGGCATAGAATATTGTGTCATGCAAAATTTGACAATATTATCAAGATAAGTTCTACTTAGGTTGTGAGAGATCTTCCTAAGTTGATTAAACCTAATAATACTATATGCAAGGAATGCCAATTAGG